>QODF01000133.1:1148220-1181035 GCA_024372805.1 Oostethus manadensis | reverse complement strand
CTTGGGAACCACTGTGGCAAAATATGTAAAAATGTCGTCTGCTCATTTTTTGGCTCCTTTCCGTTTATTCATTCATTTTCATTCATTCATTCATTCATTTTCTGTACCGCTTATCCTCACTAGGGTCGCGGGAATGCTGGAGCCCATCCCAGCAGACTTTGGGCGAGAGGCGGGGTACACCCTGGACCGTTTATTCAGACTTAACTGCTTCTGTTGACGAGGCTCGACAAAGACACAATACCCCCACCGAGTAAAGAATACTGTGTGTATGCGCTTCTACCCAGCCTGTCGTTTACATTCCTGCTATCTGGCTGAATGGATGGCCCAGTTATTGATTGCATACCGAGCGATATGGCATTTGGGAATTCCTTTACTCTCCCCACTGTCAAATTGACAAAGGGACCGTTGCATTCAATCAATGAGTGGTCCTTTTGTGTGTTGCGAATAATGACTAACTAAGTGCAACTGGGGCACTGAATTGAAAAATATCTGAATTTTCATGCTTGCGTCCTGTGACTAGATGCAAGAGGCCCTTTCTCTCCTGTCTGAACTGCCGCCCTCGCAAAAGTCCTCTGCGACACCTGGGTGTCGTCAGGATGAAAGACCTCACACGGTGAGCCGGGGAAGCCATCGCAGCAGGGAGGCCTCCTCGTCGTCGCACAACTCTACCTCCAAAAGTGCTGACAAAAGAGACAGATACCGAGACAGCGATCGCGAGAGACGCAGAGACCGAGAGAGAGAGAGGGAGAGGGACAGGGACAGGGACAGAGACAGGGAAAGGGAAAAAGACAAAAAGAAGAAAAAACACAAGAGAAGATCAAGATCTAGATCTTCATCAAGGCCAAAGAGACATTCGCTTCCCAGTGCCTACAAGAGATCACACCGGTCCCGGTAAGACTCTTTCCAACTTTACTCAGTCATCCAGTGATTTATCAACTTTTATATGTTGCTAGATTTTGTTATTCTTCATTGTTCCATTTTTGGTAAATTTGCATCTATAGTTCACGGCGACAGCCATGACAAACTCGGCAGCAGATCAACACCTCAGACGCTTACAGTGATCCTAGACAAGATCTCATGTTTCCATAACCTTTGAGCAGAAAAGAAGGGAAAACATTTGGAGATGAAATAGAGACCATAGACTCAAAACCTTAAAACATAGAGATGAAGATTAGTTACCTTCAAAACTGGAGTTGCTTATCCTTCAAGTATTGTTTTTAATCTGCTTTTAATGAGCGCAAACGGGTCTTTATAAGCCTGATTTATTTCATTGTTCTGTCGTCCCTCACCATCAATATATGGCTGGGAAAAGATGTTTATATAACTTGTATAATGCTTTACAGACCTATACAATACACTATGTAAACACGACATCACTTACACTGTTCTGTGGCAACTTTGACATGATTTTCAGCATCCTTTTTCAAAGTTTATGCCGTACTTTAAAGCTAAACGTGTTTCTTCGCAGCAGTCATCAGTGAAATGATCACTGAAAAAAAAAAAAAAAAAGCCCGAGGTTGGCTTCCCTCTGCCTCAGGTTCTCTGCACTTGCTTCGTACACTGTTGTCTTAAACATTCGTCTTTTGGAAAAGAAAAAACACTTACAGTATCACAGGGACAGTGTAAACATCCGGCTGCAACACACAAATTGATGAAAAAATGAACCAAACAAAGTCGACGAGCGTTTGTTTACTCAACCTGACATTTTGACTCTTTAGTAATGCTTGTCACCCTATTGGACCTTTCCGGCCATAAACTGTGATTCCGTCCTCTTTTAGGGTGTTCAGTTCAGTTTAAAGTCCTGTGCTTTGTTTCCTGAGCTCTGCCTTGTACTCCTCTGAGCAGGTCCCGTTCATACTCCCCGGGAAAAAGAGGCAGGGATGGTCCGTCATCAGAAAGGAGACATGTCAAAGAGCGCGACCCTCGTCATCACAGTAGCCGCTCCAGTCTGCCCAGGGAACATTCCGCATCCAGGTGAGGGTTTCTGGCAAAACAGTCACTTTTTTGAAGGGTCTCATACAGTATTTATACTGATTTGTCAGCAATATCACATTTTAAATAAGTCCCCCACACAAAATCTAGCCTTGATGGTGGAATTTAGATGCTTTACAAGTGCTTTGAGTAAGCCCTACTGGGAACACTCCGTTCTGTGGGAGCTGTTGGTTCACACCTGTCTCTGACGAGCACTCTATTTTTTGCACGCAATCCACTTTTTTTTTTTTTTTTTTTTAAATACATTTCCCACTGTCATTTTGCATCAGTCTAATGGAATAGATGCCATAAAGATGCACCCTAGGTTCCCAAAGTGGGGTACGCCAATTGTGGAAGGGGCTACGTGAACCAAAGCAATTGGCGCCTGACACTCGCAGTCACGCGCACACCTGAACGCCTCTCTGAGTAAGAAGTAGAAAAGAGGAGTTGCTCGTTGCTCTGTGTCCATCAAATGAACAAATCAATTAAGTTGGATTATTCTGTGCGTCAAGTGTTTAAACCTCGAAGATTTCCTTCTATTGGTGTTCCAGCCTTCGAGAACGAGGCTTTATCATTGGTTGCATGTATTTTTGTGTTCCGCGTGCTGCTTTATCCTGATTGTTAAAGCTTCCCCTTCAATTCACTATTAAATTGATATGCAGAGCTTTGTGAGTGAACAAAAAAAGGACGGTGGTTGGTTACTATTTGAATCTATTTATCAGTGCTCATGTGAAACTTTATCAAAATGAGAGCATGCAGAATGCACGTTCTTGACCCGGAATTATGATACAATTAATGATGCAATTATACATGTCAATATTTCAAGTTTATTAAGAGAAAAACGGTTGCATTAGGGGGGTGCGTGGCCTCACCTCAAACGTCTGCGCTACAGGCTTTGATTCAGGCTTTTCATGTGACCGAAAGAACAAGATGGCGGATACAAGCGGCGGAAATGAGTTTATTTCGTAGGGTGGCGGGACTCTCACCTGAAGAGACAGGGCAGACCTGGGCATTGGCCAATCATAAATCAGAAAATCAAATGTAAAAAAAAAAAAGGTATGCGGTTCATGCAATACAGCTGTGTTGCGAGTTTTTTAAGGAGTGCTTATAGGGGAAAAGACGCACATCCCTGGGAACTCGGTTCTTCAGCTGAAGAACTGAACTTTGTCTAGTTTTCGTCTGGCGTTGGATGAGAGCTTTGATGTACGTGACACTGCCCGGCTGCTCATCTTCTTACGTGGACTTTCAAATCACGGAGGAGCCATGAAAGGGTCCACCTCTGAGAGTGACCTGTTCACGGCGGTAACTGCAGGTCTTGGCAAGGTAGGACTGAAATGGGACACGCTGGCGGTTGTTCAAATCCAGGATCAAAGATATTGCAGGACAAAGTCACAGAAATCAACCCTGGTCAGGAAATCCTTTCTACATAATGTAGTGTAACACATCAATATGTGTTAAAAATGTAACTAGAATAGTTAATTTTGTCAGAGACGGAGCTTTAAATCACAGACTGTTTGTTGCACTTGTAGAGGAGAAGGAGGAAGAACATGGTGTTATATCACTGTGTAAATATTTATGGTGACAGAGTTTATAATCGAGAGGAGCAAGGTGAGGTGGCTCGGACATCTGGTCCGGATGCCTCCCGTACGCCTCAGTGGTGAGGCGTCCTGGGCATGCCCAGCCGGGAGAAGACCCCAGGGCAGACCTAGAAC
This sequence comes from Oostethus manadensis, assembly GCA_024372805.1. Lineage (NCBI taxonomy): Eukaryota > Metazoa > Chordata > Actinopteri > Syngnathiformes > Syngnathidae > Oostethus > Oostethus manadensis. Next base: position 1,177,352 of record QODF01000133.1, on the reverse strand, counting down.
ATGCTGGGGGGATTATCACAACTGGCCTGGCAACGCCTTGGTGTCCTCCCGGTGGAACTGGAAGAGATGGCCAGAGTCTGGACTTCCCTACTGAGACTGCTGCCTGCATGACCAAGACCCGGATAAGCTGGAGAAAATAGAACGGAATGAAACCGTGACTTTTTCATACCGTGGTATACCTTCAAACCGGCAACCAGCCCATGCCTATTAACCAAACCCACCAGCAAGTCCAACTTCCCAGGAGGGAAGTTCGCCAAGCTCCCGATCTCATTCCGTATCAGGAGCAGCATGTCTGTAGCTGTCGCAAGCCTAAAGCGCCCTCTCGCGGCGTTGGATGGTACTGATCACTTCTTGGTTCATGTCAGTGGTTGTGAATTAACATTTAAAAATAAAATAATACAAAAACATACCTGCTAGGTTAATTGCCAAAGTTACCCTGCCTCTCGCGCCAAGGTCAGCTGGGATAGGCTCCAGCACACCAATGGGGGGAAAAGCGGCGAAAACGAACCCTTTGCATGTTTTCTCATACGTACTCTGACGTAGAAACGCCGCACGGGCTTTCCACCGACACGCCACTCACCTTGCATTTATAGCAGTCATGTCGCATTAATTGTAAGCGGAGATTTCCTTCATGCTAAAATCAACGGGAAAATCAGCGGGAGCAACGAATTATGCAAATTTGCAGCCATTAGTGCGGAGACGTGGACTACACCGAGGTTCGGCCCCTTTTGCTGACATCGATACTCTTCTGTTCCCGCCGTGTAGCCCGATAATCGACTCGACATTCCACGCTGGCTTCCCAGCAAAGCGTTTCCTGACTTATTTTAATGCGACTGGCGGCAGTCAAGGTTCTTTTGGCTTTTTTTTTTTGTCCCATGTATAGTCTTCTGTCTGGGGAAAGCGTGAATAAAACTGTTTGGGAAAGTGTAGGCAATCTGAAGAAACCGGGAAGGTGCAGGTGTTCCGTTTGTCACGGCGATTGGCGCGCACCACCACTGAAACAACCGAGAGTGGGAGGACAGAGACTCCCTTTTCAATGATGGATGTGCTGCTCATTGCCAATTAGCGTTAGCGTCTGAACTAATGAACGGGGTTACGCTCACTTCACCAATTAATGCAGCTGTCACTCACAAGTGCAACTAAATATAGTCCACTCGCCCCATCCCCTCGTTTGTCGGACTCGGGGGAACGTGAGCCACCCGCTCGTGTCAACAACCTCCCGAGTAGCGACTCATCTAAAAGCATTAACGGCGCTTTTTGTCGAGTGTTCCAGACGTACGCCCCTCTCGGCGTAGCGGTCTCAGGCGGCTTCCTGCACTGTCACGAAGAGCAGACGTCCCCGATTAAAAGGGAATGCATTTTTTTGTCAGGCTTTTACAGAAATAACGGCGATACGTGACAGACTGCTAGCATTACAGCGTGTGCCTTATACATTGTGGCGTGTAATGCGCTTTAGTCGACACGCTAACAAGACACTGATGGAAACCGGAACTGACAGTTTTTCCCGAGCATTCATTTAAAAAGCAGGGCCCTGCTGAATGCAAAGTCCCGGCTGTCGCTCCTCATCCCTCGTCCCAGATGAATTATTACTGTCAGAATTCAAAATGTTTACGATCCCTCTGTTTGTCGCTTTTTTTTTTTTTTTAATCTCGCAGGTCCCCTCTTGCCAAAAGGCAGAGCTCCTTGTCTTCAGCAGCCAAGAAAATTGCTGGTTCCTCTCTTTCACCGTACCCGTCACCCAGCAGAGCCTTGTCCCCGTCGTCAAGCCCCGCCTCCAGCCTGGCCCAGTCCAGGTACGCCTAAAAATGTCGTTTGAAAACACAATTTAGAAGAATTGTACTGCAAATGCCAGTGCTTATTGTCGTGCAAAGTTTTTTTCTTCCTCCCCTTTCCACTCCTTGCCTCGTCCTTTGACTGCTCCACATTCCGCCGTTGCTTTAAACGGTTTAGAGCTCATCATGCGTGTTGCATAACGTCTCCCGTGAACCTGATTGGTTTCCTTCTTTTCCTCCCCGCCGCGCTTTTGCTGTTGTCTAACGACGCTTTCCGTTTCCTTACACTCTGCAGGGGCGCATCTCAGGAGAAAGAAGAGCCAGTGTCCTCTTCCATAGTGTCTGCTGTTCAGTCCAAAATAACTCAGGTACCGTTCCTGCCCGCAGATGTGATGTTTTCTGTGTTGGTTTCCCCCAACAAGCAGACAAACTAAAGCCACAGAAGCTAAAATATTCCGAATATTCTCGAAGAGGCCACTTTCGCTGCGTGACATGACGCATCCCGGTGTGTCGGATTTTAACACCTAAACTTGACTTTTGTGTTCATACATGAATTCAAATAGACTGGAAGTCATGGTGCCGACAAATAACTGCAACACAAGCTCAGCTCAAGGAATTATTGCGGCCACTCGGTGTCACCAAAAAACGCTGAAGTTCAATTCAACTAAAGTCATTTTATTTGGAAGTCAAAAAAAAAAAAAAACCTTCGATTTCTGCACATGTAGCAAATAGTGATGTGCGATTCCACTGAGTACCTTTTCAATCCGATGCGGAGTCAAATCCGGGCCGGTTCCGTGGTTCAGAATCAATCTAACTAGCAAGACCTCACGTTAAAGCGGGTGGGGAACCTTTCGGGCTAAGAGAGCCATAAACAACACACATTTTCAAGTGTACTCTTGTGAGAGCCGTATCCTTTTTTTTAACACTAAAAGGGTGCCAATAATTTTAGAAGATAAGAAGTCCCTGAATTGGATGGCTGAACGTGCTGAAAAGATTTTATATTTTGAATCTTATTTTTAAGACTGATTCCTGTCATGTTTTAATTTAAAATGTCAGCAAAAAAATTCAATGTAACATTATACTTTATAAACAAAAATTCTATTTTTAATTGTAATATTAATATAATGGTAATAAAATTTTTCCTCAACCTAATATTCCAAAAATTACAACTTTATATTCATTCATTCATTTTCTATGCCGCTTACCCTCATTAGGGTCGCGGGTATGCTGGAGCCTACCCCAGCTGGCTTTGGGCGGGAGGTGGGCTACACCCTGGACTGAACTTTATATTGTTTTGTTTGCTGTTTGCTTTTTTTTCAGCTTTTCTTGTAATTATGATTTTATTCCTGTAATATTATTTTTTATATTATTTCCACAACTGAATTTTCCCCCAAAAAATGTCTCTTAATATTCTGACTTTATTTTTCAGTAAAATTGCTGCTCTTTTTTTCAAATGATTTTCAAGTTTTGTGTTAAATTGTATTTTGAGATTGTATCGCGGGCCAATAAATCACTCACACCGCACTTTGAACACCCGTGTTGTAAAGCAAGATATTTTACGTATATTTGAAAAAAATCTAAATAATAAATAAATGTTACGGTGGCCGCACGGGGGCTGAGTGGTTAGCACATTGGCCACACAGTCAGGAGCTCTGGAAGACCTGGGTTCAAATCTCCGTTGGGCATCTCTGTGTGGAGTTTGCATGTTCTCCCCGTGCGTGTGTGGGTTTTCCCCGGGTACTCCGCTTTCCTCCCACATTCCAAAAACATGCATGTTAGCTTCATTGGCCGCTCTAAATTGTCCGTGAGTGTGAATGTTTGTCTATATGGGCCCTGTGATTGACAGGCGACCAGTCCAGGGTGTACCCCGCCTCTCGCCCAAAGTCTGCTGGGATAGGCTCCAGCATCCCCGTGACCCTCATGAGGATAAGCGGTATAGAAAATGAATGAATAAATGTTGCGATGTTTAGAAACATCTGAGAGCCGTACGTGGTCATCAAAAGAGCCACATCTGGCTCCCGAGCCATAGGTTGCCTACCCCTGGGTTAAAGGAACGATGCACTTATCCGTAATCTAGAACCTTTACGTGAGACGTAAACACACGTTCTCTCAAGGGGGAGCTAAAAAGGGGCATGCTGTCAACGCACATAATGCAGTCGTTCTCAGGCGTTTTCTGTTGGTGTTAGAGTTACACTGGAGTGGTCCAACAAAGTAGTACAGGATCCGTGGGAATGGTCATTTCTGGAGACTGACTGGCTTGAAATGTGACGGGCTGGTTTTGTGCTGGTGCTGCCATCTTCAAGCGAACACATTAGTCACTCTAATCCCGCATTCACTCCCCCAAAGATGCCGCGACCTTGGTCAACGTTCCCGCCGCTCCAGCCTGTTTAACATTACAGTGTCAAATTGATGGCCGTCACCGGGCTGCTTTCCATAATGGCATGCGCCGCCACGTACTGTTCCTGGAAGAAAATGATTTGTGAAAAGCCTGCTCAAGGATGGGGGAGGGCTTAGTTTGTTACTGAGATGGTTACTCGGTGTCGAGGCTCGTGTGTCTCCGCTCCAAGTTGGGAGTAATGACTGCCCGGTTGCAGAAGCGCACATCTGAGACCCGCCGACGGATACAAAACACCTCTCCTCCCGCTTGTATGGCAGCACGCCTTCCAACGTCCTGCTGTTCCGCCGCAGAGCGACGACAGCAGCAGCCACTTACTACGACTTAAAACCTCCCCTTCCGTGATGTTTTACAAACACAGCCTGAATAATTCAACAGCCTCTAATAGCCCTGTTGCTGGTCGACTCATCCGTCCCTGTTCTTTCTTAGTTCTCCCGTCTGCTCTGCTGGGGGTTTGCTTCGTATGCATACCTGCACTCCATCAATTGTTCAAATGGTTTCTCCTCCGCACATTTTTTCTCATCATAAAGATAACGGAGGCTTGGGAAAAAACAAGATATGAATGTTTTGTTAAGGTGGTGGTGTTTTGACAATTGGGAGTAACTGGGCTGTTCACAGAGCAAGCAAAAAAGTTACTTAGTTACTACTATCAAGCTCTTTTATTTGGCAGGAGCCAATCACGAGCCAGAGGAGAACTCGGGACAAGCTTGGCGGACGTTATAATCATCACACAGCAACTTAACCTTTCAAGCGCCAAAGTTGCAAAATTGCGACCAGCAACGTTGCTGAATTTAACAAGCCTTGGAGACAAATACGATGCCTCATGCAATTACTATTTCCCACCAGGACATCCGGAACGTCAGTCTACGCGACATCCGGGGCGTGTTGTTATGCAGGGATTAGGAGTCTGAGGAGTTTGCGTACACGGGAGTTCACGCTAGAATGCGGCAGGAAATGCACTACTTATTGCGGAGGAGGCAGCGGTGGTGTTCAAGATCCCGCTGTAGATGATGATGATGATGATGATAACGCCTGGGTGTTCTTGAGAGGTGAGGAAGAGTATCACAAGTGGATCAGACATTTCGATGAGCTTGTGGGTTATCAAGGAGGCAGGGATCTGACCATTCCTGAGTCTGGTGACGTCAGTATCCTGATTAGAGGAGTGAATTTACTCCCATCACTCATTCACAGTATTCCTTTATCTTTCACCATTTTAAAATGGTACTATGAAAAGTCAGTATTTTCATGAAAAAACTTAAAGGGTTAACACACAATAGGTAGGAAACAAATATACAGGACAAGCACCAGTACGAGTTTGCTTCCCATCATGCATTGTGTTGCTTTGCTGGTGGACACAGGTCATCATTGCATGGAGGCAAGCAGTTAGGATAGTGGCTGTTTATTTTTCCACACTTGTATTGGCACCTACCTTTTGCATGTTAAGTTGCTGTGTGAGGATTTTAGTGTTCTTTCTTAGATGATACGGAGTCGGACCTTAAGTTGAGTGTCGACCACCTGCGATTTCAGATAACTTGACGAGCTTGATGCGAGTTCCATTGTAGCTTGTGATTGGCTCCTGCCAAATAAAAACCTACCTGTGCCTCGCCGATTTGTGAGGCACAGTATTTAAACGCTTAGTGGTGGTGCTAAAATACTGTATATGTGATGTCACAAGACTAGAACATAGGGTATGTATTGCAGGTTTGAATGATCTCACAAAAGGTGCAACGTTCCCTAATACGAGCTACTGTTGCGGCCGTATCCCGTGACAAGTACTGAACCCCCTGACATCACTTCCTGTCCACCCACACACACTCCCTTAGTACTGGAATATACAGCAACATACACAAGTTTTATTCTCATGCTTTATTATGACTTAGATGGCTTATGTCTACTATATTTGGTAAGGTGAGTGTAAAGTAGACTATAGGTGTGTTACTTCATGTCTGTAGGACTCTAATGTTACAAATCGTGTTTAGAAGGTCTTAAACAGCTTTTTCCTTGCCAACTACAAAAATGTTCCATTTCTAAATGATATAATAATAATATAAATTCACTTATCACAATCTGCCTTGGAGCCAATTAACTGCAATAAACACATAATAAAGATAATAAAAGGATTCCTTGGCCAGAGTCTGTCCATAGTGTCCCAACTATGGAAAACAAAAATAAAAACCGAGGTACCAATAAACTTTGTGTAAAAAAAAAAATCTGTTTATGACGTTGTTTTCAAGTTTGATTGGCGTCCATTTTGACTTCCAAATATCCAAATATAGTTTTGACTTCCAAGTATGGTTCTCCATGGAGGTGTAATTTTGGTTCCTTTGTGAGCTAGTAAAGGGAATCTCTAATAGTTTTAAAGTGTGCCAATAAGTAATTCCTGTTTTTGAGGAAGTCCACAGGGTGCTCATTTTTTAAAGTTGAAGAGTTCTGGTTTGTCTGGGATCTTCTCATTAATAGACTTTTGTTGCTTGATGTTTCTTTGGAAGAAGTTACTGGAAAATCGCAACCTCAAATCAATGCCCAAATGATGCTTTTGCAGACAAAAAGGGTCAAAGCGGGACGCGCGACAAGCGTCGAGGTGGTGCGGGCTGTCGGCACGGATGAAAAGATAATCAAAGGCAGAATAGGGAATGGGAAATTGAAGGGCTGCAAGCGGGTATTTATGGCAGACTGACAGCGGCTGGTGGCCTGACTCATGCACACCTTTACACCACGCACTGTGGAGGAAGTGTGTGTGACTGCAGGCTCCGTGCAAACAGAATGTCAGCGCAAGTCATCACAGACGAGTGTGTGCGCGTACTGCACATTTCCATCCACTGGGGGCCACAGAAATGGCCTTTTGAGTGATGTGATATGACACTTCCACCCCCTCTGTGATTACAGCTGCTAATTTGTCTCATCTGTCAGCAGAGCTCAGGGGTGGGTATTTGTCCATGTGCAAACGAATCACTCCCGGGATGCAAGCTGGAGCATCCCGGGAGGACGGCAAAGGAAAGTGCAAACGAAGGACGTTCTTTGGTATCATTCTATCGGAGGGGATGAAGAAATGTCTGTCTGTGTGCCTCCAAAGGGAGGCAGGAAGTGCGATCCAAAAGAAGCAAATAGGTTCTCTTACCATGTAGCAGCTGTCAAAATATTCCTCTCCCTGGCGTGCAAAGTGCTTCACACGCTTGTAACTTGAGCGCTTCTGCCGTTTCCATCCAAGCTGGTAAAATCCCAGTTAGCTGCCGCAAAGCTCAGTGCATTAAGGAGATCTTCTTATTCTTATTAAGGGAGTTTGTGCAGAGCCAGGCGGATACCCGAAAGCGGGACAGCCAAGGACATCCAAACACGGAGGTCTGTGAGGAGCTGGGGACGTGAGGGTGGCTCTATCTCCATCGTTAGTGGAGGTCATTGATGTGGACGGAGATGGCCGGGTTGCCATTTAGTCCTGCTGGAACAGAAAAAGGCCTACCGATTGATCGGTATTAGTAGTACGCTTTTCTTATGAATTCATCCCAAAGGGTTCAACGATAACGGGGCCAATTTTTCCTTATGAAGTCATGTTCCAGACCCTCCAAAATACAGTATTAACATTTTATACAGAATATTCATAATTTCAAATGCAGAAAACAACAAAATACTTCTGCATGACGAATGAATGGAACTTATTGTTGAGGCCGACTTCAGTTCTTCATGAAATTGCTGACAATTGCAACTTTCTTTGGCCCAAAGATGAGTTATCTCCAAAAGGGGAGCGCTGCAAAAAAAAAAAAAAAGTTTAGGAATCACTTGTGTAGTGTTTTGTTTGGGCACTCAATTTCGTGGAACGATACGGTATGACTGCAATATTGTGCAAAAACGGAGACCAAACGTTTTGACGGAAAAAACATCAGACGAAAACTAGGGCATACAAAATCCAAGATGTGACAGTTAGGGTGAATATTTTCTAGGGATGTCCGATATCGGCTTTTTTGCCAACATGCCGATATTGTCCAACTCTCAATTTCGGACTCGATATGTGTGACTTCACATATTTTCTTTTGTGGAATTCACACACAAGTGTCAAGAAGCTAATGGACACAGCATTAGCAATTAGCTTCTCGACGTGGCTGTAAACAACATTGTAAAACATCGGAGAAATACTTGCGAACGTGCATGGCAAAGCTTGGCTTGAACTTCCCAGGTTTGGTCAATCGGGCGTCTTGCACAATAGAAATGGGCTGCTTATCCAGTGCGATACACACCATGATTTTCCGATTGATGGCTTTCGCCCTGGGAATTGGAAGTATTGAAGCAAGAAGTCTTGGTTCCGCCTCACGTAACTAAATGTCAGGTTTAATATGCGAAGGAGACTCCATAGACACAACGTTAGTCGGGTGTTGGAAAATGCGACAGCCCACAGACCTACATAAAGCATTTTAAAAATCAGTTTTAAATAATGAAAAAACTTCATACCGATGTCTACCGATATTACATTCTTATGCCAATATGGAGCATCCATAGTGTTTCCCTTGTAACTGGACAGCTTTTCCACCGCATGGTACCGGCTCTACTCACCTCAGTTCGGAGTGATCGGCTTCTTGAAGGCATCGGTTGAAGGAGGAGGACCAGGGTCTCCTGTGTTGACTCCTCGGTATGTAGCAGATGGCCACAGTAAGAAGAAACATAAAAAGGGCCAGAGATAGGCTACAGGGTAAGCTAAAATTTGTCACTTTCTGGCCACGGATCCTCAAAGGTTCTGATGATGCGGAACTCAAAATAGTCACTTCTACAGTAGTAGATGGAAAAGCATCAATATGCAGTAGAGTTGTCTTGAGTAGAGCAAGTACTGTCGGTGGAAAAGCAGAACTTAGATCTTACTACAACGTCTTGGAGGGTTCAGTTCTTCTGACCTTGCGAGAAGAGTTTGGGGAAGGTTTTGGAGCACATGAAAAGAGCATACCAAGACTATCATGGGAACTCTTCCTAATTGAGCCTGGTTTGTTTTTGTCCTTAGGATCTGATGGCCAAAGTGCGTGCGATGCTCGCCTCCTCCAAGACCTTCCAGCCTCCCACTTCCTGAAGACTCCTTGACCGTCTTCTAACCAGCAACGCGCTCCAATTTGATGGAGATTCCTTGGCCTAAGTTTGTCTGGTTACCTTTTTTTGTAATTGCTCGTGGTGATTTGAGAATCTGCAGATTTGGAGCGACAACCGAGTTTAAACTGAAACATCTCATTTCTTTCTGGAATCAAATTTGCTCTTTTGCTTAACGCTTTCCCTGGTCCTGTCAGGAACATATCCACAGGTCTTGATGCTCCTTCTGTGAAGGATCGTTTCTATCTGCGATTTCCCTACACCGTTTATATATGGGATGTTTTAATTTTCTACTTCCCTCGGCTTCGGTGTGAATCGGTCTTTCTGTTCCCCATCCAAACTCTCAATAAAGTTCAATTCATGATCTATTTGTTGGAGGTTCTCGTTTGTGATATCAGAATGGCAGGATTTGATGTCTTCATTGCCCGTCGTTACCTCCGCCAAGCGCAAGGTCACGTTTTTGCCGGCGTTTATCAGTTTGTGTTCGAAATACTTTCAAAAGTTCTGAAACGACATTTTCAGGAATTGTCGGAAAAGGGATATGGAAGGACTGATTACATTTTGGGGGTGATCTGGATCCAGAATTTTTTTGAAGGACTTTGAAGTTTCCAACCGGTTCTACAAAATATCCAAGAAAAATGTAGGATTGTTATTTTGGTGTGAATGGAGATGTGGGCGGGACTATGGTGCTTGGCGGAGGCCGGTGCTTTCCTTTTCTGGTTTAGGAATGCCCCCAAACCTAAATCCCATCTACTGTATTAACTGTGATGTCCCTGATAACCCCCCACCCCCGCTCCATCCAATCTGTTCATAGTCGGACGTCCACAGGGTGTTTGCGTCTGAAACCTGCGAGCCGGTGGGCAGTTAAACCGGGGCGCGGGAGTCATTCCCACACTTCTCCCCGACGGCTGCAGGCAGAGTGCAAAGCTCATAAAAGATTAAATGTTCAGAAAGATAACCCGTTTAGGACCCCCCAGAGCCATAAGATGATCGGCAATAAATATTGTTATAGACGAGCCCTAAACCCTAAAACAGATGTGCTGTCGTCTGTCCGCCAAATGCGCTGGTTAGTCTACTGGTTTTATAGCTCCCTCCACGCAAACATTGTATCAAATGAAATAATGAATACAGTATTAGGCTGAACACTCGGCGTTGAAAATGTACAACTTCAACGTGAACCACTGACTGTAACCCTGCAGGGCACTCCAGGTTTTGGTTTTCTGGCGTTTGCATAATGTGGTCTTTAATTTTGGTATTCAGTCAACCCGCTGATAGAAAAGATGCCCAAACAATCCAAAATACTTCACTTATACAGATTACTGTTCATATTCTCCTCGTGATTATTTCTTTGAGTTTCTCCGTAGGGTGGCTGGGCTCGTCAAGATGAGAAGAACTTTAATCCGGAAGATCGCTCGGCATTGAGAGCAGGCAGTTGAGTTGGCTCGGGCATCTGGTCAGGATGCCTCCTGGACGGTGGTGTCGAGGGCAGGTCCTACCGGTAGGAGACTTTGGGGAAGACCCAGGACACGTTGGAGAGACTATGGAGGACGTAGCCTGGGAGAGGGAAGTCTGCTTTGCTACTAAGCTGCTGCACCTCGGATAAGTGGAAGATGGATGGACTAGTTGTTCCAAAAGGTCAGAAAAAAACTGGAAGTACTAGTGTCTATTGTACCATAACTGCAAATTTAATCGCAATATTCTGACAGTTTTCTGTTCCAAAATGTAAGGCGTTGATGGTTTTCTTATTATAATAACTTTTATTTTTTGGTTTCAGTGTTACCCTGTCTTTTTTCTGGTAAGTTTGGGACTTGAGGCTTGTAAGCTTCCAATTGTGCAAACTTTTTTCCTGGTAAATGTGACACATATACGGTAGTTTAAGTAACACGGGCCAGCACTCCTGATGTTGAAGGCCTACATACTGTACACGTACCGGAAGCATTGCAGCCAAAGCGACACGCTACGAAATTAAGGTAATAGATTGTTGGGAATAAATTCTTACACTTTCATGGAAGAAATACAAAAATTAGGTCAGTGTTTCGGACAGCGTTTAGGCCAGCAGAGAAGGCTTTGCTGGCCCTGACGGCACGTGTTTGATTCTTCGTGGCCGTTATCCTCCTGCACAGCTGCAGTGCCACTGATAAGGTGAGCTTTGCAGCAAATTGTGTGCCACCACTGAAGGGTCGCTGCACAAGCAGCGGCTCGTGAGGAAGGTTTAGATGCGAGATGAGCCCATAACCCTTTCTTAAAAAGGCAAACGTCCGGTGTTTATGTAAAATTCACTTGTACGTATTTTGTATGTCAGAGCCAAAGTTAAATCTCACCTTCCTTTTTGACTCTAGCAGCCGCGTTAATTGTAAAATAAATAATTCAAGAATAAATGAGCCGCAGTGACCTAAAATATGTTGTGAAGGCATTGAAGTTTGAGGCATCTTAAAAACAAACCAGAACCTTGCAGCTTTTGGGATTTTAGCTCCATTTGAGGCATCATCATGTTTACTGGCAGGCGAGCAGTTAGTCTGCCTTGTTCATGCGTTTGTGAACACACCCAATGAACTCTCAGCCAAGATTTTTAGGAGCTTTGCTGAACTGGTGCGAACTGACCTCTTCCTACCCATCTAGGTAACCATCCCCATTAAACGTCAACTGACCAGCCCACCTACCTCGTTACACAACCAAGTAACTAGTGAACCCACCACAACCAACCCAACAAGAAAGACTGCGATCGAACCAACCCAAACCTGCTTCAACCAACTAACCTATCCCATTGCCTACCTGTCTAACCAACCAGCACCTCCACCAACCACAGCAGGCCACCCAGTTCAACTAACCCACCTCATCACATGCAGTAGTGTTCAAATAATAGCTTCCCAATGTGACTAACCAGATGAGTCACTCTTATTAGTACATTTCTATTGCTACATGGCAAACCAGTTACCAGTCGGACCGGTTTTTTGATATTTTGTAGAACCTGTTGGAAAAATGTCCTGTATTTTTTTTCCCCCCAAGTGCTCTGACCGTTTTCTGTGGAGTGCCTATCCCGCGATGTTAAAGAATCCTTTAAAAAAAATTCCCTGATCCAGACGATGATCCGTTTAATCCCCCCAAATTTAATCCGTTCTTCCTTATCCCATTTCTCACAATTCCGGAAAATGTTCATCCCTATCCTTTCAGACCTTTAAAGTTATTTTAACACAAAACAAACAAAAAGAAATCCAGCAGTACCAAAGAAGTCCTGGGAATAGTCAATGGCATCTTCCCTGTTATTTATACGACTTCGGGCCGTCTGATTTCTAATGAAATCAAGCTCACTGCATCTGCATTGAGCGACTCCGGACTCAATTGTGCTTGACATTTGCAATTTCATGAACTCATACTGGTGTAGACTGAGACTGTGTGCGGGTGAGTGAGTCACTGGGCGCAGGCAGGGAGAGATGAACATCTTGTTCATCGTGAAGGATCGTTGCACTCCCGTTTTAGTCTCTGGTTTTTCTAAGAAGCAGCTGCCTGTCCAACTGACCCAACTACTTAACCAACCTCATTAGCTCCCTGACCCTCAACCCATCAAAACCGACCCTAATTTACTTCAATCAGCCAAATGATCCCTCCAACTAACCAACCCATTTCCAACAGACCACACTAACTCTGACTTAACCAGCCAACTAACCTACCTATCTAACCAAGTGATCCACCACATCCAACCCTGAGCTACTTCAGACAACCCCAGAAGACCCAACTTTATCGACCTTATCCTCAACTGTTAAACTGGCCAACCCAGATGCCTGGAACACATCTGGACTAGATGCCCGAGCCACCTCACCTACGAAGGACTCGGCTCTCCGCTGAGCTCCTCACCCGATCTGTTAGGGCGAGTCCAGCCACCCTGAGGAGGAAACGCATTTCAGTCGCTTGTATCGGTGATTGGATATTAATATGGTTCAATTAGTTTCAAACATGCACACATTACATGATTCATGATACATTCCACAGTTCCACATGTCCGAGAAGTGGAAAAAGTCTCGTTCTTTCGGACATGACCCAAAGCTCCTGACCATAGGTGACGGTCCGGTACATTCCTGCAGACGCCGTACCGATCCGTCTGTCGACCTCACGCTTCAACCTTCCCTCACTTGTGAACAAGACCGCGAGATACTTGACTCTAGCAATCCCAAAAAAACAACGAATCCAGCGAACCAACTCCAATTTCACTGACTAACCTTAACAACAAACACAACCAAGCCTCCTCATTTCACGTTTTCTATCCGACCAACCCACAAAACAAACGACCACCAACTTCCCCCGACCAAACATTGCTTTTTTGACGCGCCATGGCCCATGTCAGAAAAGGTCATGTTGATTGTTGCCATCATTAATGTTAAGTTTTTAAATTATATAACATAGTTCTGTTTCATGTTTTCTTCTGTCTTGTGATTTGAGTCAAGTCAGACATTTGACACCGTCCACAATTGGATCCCCTGCAGTGTAGTGGAAATCCCAGTCTTTGTGTTAATCGCCTGTGGATGCAAGACTCCGAAAACTGACAGCAAAATGCAGCGTTTGTGCCAAGTCTCTCTTATCTTTGCAAAGGGGATTTGGACGGCTTTCATCATGCCGGATTGGAAAGGGTTTATTATTATAAGTTGACTTGTGTCCCAAATCCTGCGATCTAATCTTGGTTCCATTGGGGGCCCCGCAGTTAGCAGCCACTGTCAAAAGTGTCAGCTCTTTTGCAACTTACTTGTCTGACTCGCTGTCTGTCCTCAGCTGGGAGTCGCTATTAAGGTTTTTGCCACTGCCTTATGTTGATGTCGGCATTACCTCGGCTGTGTTGATGTTGAATGCTCACAATTGTACTGTATTGATGATGTCATACCGTTGCCTCAAATTACTTGTCCAATCAGATTGCTCAACTGCATACACCCCAAACCTTAGCACGGTTTTTGGGCATTATAAGCTACAATATTTTGTGATGCATTAAGTACAACAGTAATCCTTCATTTATCGCGCTTTTTTGGTTCCAGACCAGACCGTGATAAGTGAAGTTCCGCAAAGTATAATTCCTTCAATATACTGTAAATGGAATTTTTTTATAGTATCATAGTAGGCCTGCTTGTTGTTGTTTTTTTACCGCAGCAATAATAGCAGAGTTGAAGATGCTGAGGTTCTCTTTGGGTGTGACCAGGATGGACAGGATCAGGAATAAGCACACCAGAGGGACACTACATTAGAGGTTTTGGAGATAAAGTCTGAGATGGTTCGGACATGTCCAGAGGAGAGATAGTGAATATATTGGTAGAAGGATGCTGGGTTTTGAACTGCCAGCCAGGAGGCCTAGAGGAAGCCCAAAGAGGAGGTTTAAGGAGGAATAAGGATTTCTCTCTGGTAGATACTTTCCATAATTCACAGTATCAGGGATTTGTTTTGTTTCCGGTCCAACATTTACAAATGTAATGTATGTAAATAAATGTCTAGTAAATGTAAAATGTGTTAACTGTAACACTACTTTTGGCCCACCCTGGAATATGAAGTATCTTCCATGTTTTTTCAATGTCATTTTTATTATCCTCTAATATCTTCTTCTAATAATTTTTCTCACTCACTCTAATATCGGTGAACTTATTTTTAGATTTATGTTCTCTGTCTAATGAAATGTATGCAAAGTATATTTTTCTTTTTACATGCATTTTGTAGCCCTGTTGTTATCCACGGACAATTATTATATGCTGTCTTTCTGTTGTATTTATTAATAGAACAGTGTTGATTATATAGTAAGGTGAATCATTCTATGCATGGCCATAATTGTTGTCATTATATACTGTACTGTCTATCATGTTGGAATATGTTGTCATTGTGAGTAACAATCCTGCCGGGACTGGTGCCCGTACTGTAAATTGCATCCGTAAATTCATTTGTAGGTTTATGGTTGTTGGTGTTTAGAAGGTCAACGTTCTGCACATACAAAAACTGATTTGTTACGTATATTTGACAGCATACTTTCCGCCCATTAATTGAAAGTTCCAACACTAGAGTCTGGTGTTTTATATATATATTTATATATATATATATATATATCACACAATAATAGTTTTTAATATTTTTCATGCAGATTTCAATGAATGTCCATTCAAGAACATTATCCATCACAGTTGTCATTCCCTCTATAACCTTGAATGCTAATGTTTTATCGACATATACGGCCACCCTTGTATTCTCTCTTTTTATGCATTAGATCATAACTCTCCATTCCAAAATCTATTCCTCTATCACTATTGATCCGTGTTTCTGGCATTGTTGTTACATCGACAGGTTGTGAAAAAAATGTTCAGATAATCCTGAATTCTATTTTAACTTTGCTTACAAGCTTCCACTGTTCAAATGAATAATTGATAATTATCATGTATAGGTGTAGCAATTATTGTTAATGGTAGAGAGAAAATGATTTTCCGGGTCTGTGTCGTGTTCAGTGTATTCAAAAGTTCCCAGTTCCATTGTTCGTATTCACTTATGCTCTGTGTAATGTTATCTTTCATGACTTCTGGTAGGTCTTGAGTTCAGTGAGCGCATGAAGTCATGGTTGTGTTCTGTTCGGTACTCCAGTCCATATCATGATGATGCAGTTGCCTAATACAGTTGTGATGTTCTCTGGGATTTATCCAGTTCAGTGATGCTTTGTATGCAGTTCACTCTGGCTTCCTCGGCTGTCAGCTTTAGGTTTTGGATTTTTTTCTTCTGCTTTTTAAGTTGTCGTGCTTCCCAGGCTATTTCAGAATTGTGTTTGGCCAGGTCTATATCTATTCAGAAAGTCATCATTTCCCTTCAGTTTTCTCCCTTGTTTCAGCTGAGCGACTTTCATCAGAGACTGTCACTTTGGAGCACTCAGCAACAGTTCAGGTCCTTTTGTCCTTAGCCCAGGTGAGAACGATTCAGACGCAGTCTTTTGTTCAAGAGGAAGGAATACGACAGCTGAAAACCATGTCTTGCATACTGTGGGTAGTGGCTCCGTGAAGCATTGACTCCAGCTGCAGTCCACTCTTTGTCAATCTCCCCCACATTTGGTCATTCAAGGAGGGGAAGCGCCTACATCCTACATCATAAATGTGTTTATTTACCTAGATGCAAATATTCCCATCCCTTCCTAGTGATTTTTACCAAAGTTTATCAAAAGTTGCTGGTAAAGTCATCAGTTCAGTTCAGAACAACATAATAAAAAATGTCACTGTCAATCAAAAAGGGGTTTCAACCTCCGACAGATCTAACAGTCATCATGCAGAAGCTGAGCTTCTGGGCCAGCCCACTGCCTGAACTCCAAGAGACGCTGAGCGTTTGATGGGCGGGACAAAGCCCAGCATTTTTCCACTGCTATTCCATTTTTGCGCAATGGAACCTCCCACTCTACGCTTCCACATCAAAGTTAGTAGACGCTCAAAGTCTGACTGTGTGTCTTTCACCTTTTTTTGTGGACATTCTAGCGGAAGCTGAGTTAGCTTTGCAGTCTTTGTCACTGCAATCGTCACTGATCTTTAACTTCCCTGCAACTTTCTGCTAGTATCCTTGAACACAGAGTTTTTTGAACAGCCAGCTTCTTTAGCAATTACCTGTTGTGTCTTGTCCTCCTTGTCCAAAGGTCTCAATGATGGTCTTTTAGGAAACTGTCAATTCATCAGTCTTCCCTGTGATTGTGTAGCCAACAGGACTAAACTGAGACACCATTTAAAGGCTTTTGCAGGTGTATCTAGTTAATGGGCTGATTAGAATTATAATAATTAGAAAAACAATATATGATTTTCACTATTTGAATATAATTACTAAAATACATCAACCATCAATTTGTAACAAACCACTTTGACTTGTACCTCTAATTAAAGCCTGAGACTGAAAAGAGCTTCCCAGATCTTTCAGTTTTCCTCGGTTTACAGTGATTTGTGATTCCGAAAACCCGCTCATGAATTATTAAAAAAAACGTCACATCAGTACGTAACGGCACTGTACTCTCAAGAATAAAATAAACTCGTAAAAAGAGAAAACAAAAACATTATTACTGCCGCTTTCACGGGAGCAGATCCTTTAACACGCTCAAGGATACTGAAGCGACCTGGCAGTTGTGTGTCGTGTTTTCTGAGAGTTTGCTGATGTTATTTTAGCGTGGTTGTTGCTGACTGAGAAAAAGACAAAATATGACTGGACAAACAAACGTTTATTTAACTGCATCACAAAACAGTGCAGGTGCGTTTTGAAATATTTACAGTATTGTCCCGCAAATTGACACTAAACAATATTATTAGGAACATTAGTTTTATGATACATAATGGATAATAATATCATCATAATGCAATATTTCATCATCTTTCATTGTTAAAGCTTTGAAGAATTGAGGAATTTCTGTTTGTGACATGTCTTTTCTCACACGAAACCCGTACTGTCGAACATTTGCAGCATTTCTCGAAAGGCCGCCTTTCCAGCTGTATTTGAAAGCAGCGTTTCTTCAATTTTGTGCTGTTCCGTTTGAATTTACCTTGTCGACCGAACCTGTCAGTGAGTGTTGACTCTCGGGACGAAGGTTCTGCATCTTGATGTGGTTTTTTACCCCCCCCTAGATCGGAAACCGGGACGAGCGGATGGGTTTGAGCTGAAGTTGAAGTTCGTTTTCGTGTATTTATTGATTAATTTTAGATTTCTTCATTTTTATACGTGTGGGCGCACAGGTTTTTTTTCTGACCGGGAAATCTTGTCACGTTTTTGTGTGTCGGAGCAAGAAGGGGATCCTGCTAAAGAGCAATATGGTGGGGGTGAAGGTTTGGTAAGTGGTATAGGCTCTGTTTTTAACCTCCTTACTTGGACCAAAGCGAAGTGTGACTCAAATCAAACATTCTCGTCTTTCACTCTTGGCCTTGACCATAATAATGACACTCACGGTCCTGCGATGATGTGCTTGTCCTCGGGTCCCTCTGCTGAGCTCTTCAATATCCTGGACGGTATTAGACTTGCTTGCACCCCAGGCGCCGTGCGAGTGTAATGGAGAACACAGAATAAGTCTTTTTGGAGCGGCGAATTGGAAAGGACTGAGTCGGGTAACAGCTTTTATTTTGGCCAAATATCCATTTAAATGGCTTTGACAGATGCCACCCCCAGGGCGTTCGGGGGGGTTATACTGGGAGCTCACAGTAAAGAAAGTTTAAACCACTTTGTTATTTCTCGGAATGATTGGCTGTTATTGCTGCACCGATGTTGGAAATATAAATATAGTAAGCCCTCAATGTGATTACGTTCCAGCGCGGTCACGTCAATGCCTTCCTTTTGAAGCGTGCAAATCCCCTCCTGGACTGAATTTATTCTCGATATGTGTTTTACCTTTTCCTATGAAATTTAGATTCTTTAATATTTTGGGGGGCTTTGTTTATAGGTTAGACAAAAAACAAAACAGAAAAACCAAGGCAATTTGTGCCATAGGAAATAATCAAAAATCTGAAATCGTTTCCAGACATCCAAAAATATTTTTAAAAAAATATTTTTTTATAAAATAATTCAAGTTTTACATGAGAAACAGAATGCAAAAAAAAGATGCTTGACTAATGCATGCAGACTTCCTGGACATCTTGGCGAGACTGAATGTTTCTTCATCACTGGCACTCCCAAATTTCTTTGTTTATTCGGATTTGTCAGCCGCACAAACCAAGGCATCGTTTTTGACCAAATGAAAACCGCGGCGGACAAAATCCTGGGGTGTGATTGTATCGTAGAAGACAAGGGTGCCCCAACTTTTTCCACCGACGGCCACTTCTTCTTCTTTTCCTTTGGGCTTATCCCTTCAGGGGGTCACCACAGCGAATCAATTGCCTCCATCTAACTCTGTCTTCTGTATCCTCTTCAATCTTCATGTCCTCTTTCACTACATCCATAAACCTCCTCTTTGGTGTTCCTCGAGGCCTCCCGCCTTGCAGTTCAAAACTCAGCATCCTTCTAGTAATATACTCACTATCTCTACTCTGGACATGTCCAAACCATCTCAGTCTGGCCCTCTGATGTACTCATTCTTGATCCTGTCCATCCTGGTCACACCCAATGAAAACCTCAGCATCTTTATCTCTGCTACCTGGTGAAGGCCACATAGTGAGTAAAGAAAGGATGCAATTACCAGCAGAATATTTAGAAAACCAACACATGCAGATAAAGTATATATACAGTATTTTAAAAAAAAATTGCATCTCAGCTTTTTGATAAGGTGAAAAAGCATATTAATATGAATATCACTCTTTTTTCTTTGCAGTTTTGTTTTTAATTTTACAAATACTTCAACATTTTTCATAAATAATTTTATTTTTGTGATGTGACTTTTTTCTCATAGTATTTAGACTCCCAAAATACATTTTACCTAACCTAAGTTTTCAGAAATTACATCTTGATAGTTATTATTATTATTATTGTTTCATAATATTCTGACTTTTTAGAAAATAACATATATATATTTATATACATGTTTATATATATATATATATTTTTTTTTCAACTTTACACCACTAAAGTTACAATATTTGTCCTCCTGACATTACAAGTTTAGTTTTTAGTTATTCTTTTAAATTGTAACTTCCTCCCTTATATTTTTTTCCTTTTTTTTTCTACATTTTTATTATGGGAATAATGTCATAATTACGAAAGAACATTTGCAAGAAGAAAGTCAAAATAGTTGGAAAATGTGACCAAAAAACAGCAGAAATGAAACAAAGCAGCTGTAATTTTAGAAAAATAAAGTCACAATATTAGAAGAAACATTTGTATTTGTATTTGTAATTTTCAAAAATAAACTCAATGTAATTTTAGTAGTATTAGTATTTTAGTAATGTCATTTTCTTCTCGTAATTTATTTCCATAATATTTTGACTTCTAATATTACATTTTTTTGTATTATTATTATTATGGTAATAAAGTCATAATCAGGAGAAGAAAATTTGCCAGAAGTTTTATGGAAATAAAGTCACAGTATTATGAGCTTAAAGTTATAATATTTATGAAGAAAGTTGAAATATTTGGAACATTTAGCCATAAAAACAGCAAAAACGAGGGGGATAGAGCAAAGTTGGCACACCGGCCTGCCTAGCGACTCCTGCCAGGCGGCATTATTGCCACTCAGCGGTGATGCGTTCACCACTGTTCAAAAAAATCCCTCCCACAGGGCTTTTCAGTTCTTCCAAACTTGGGAAATAAAAAAGGTGCTTGCTGGCAGCGCCGCTCACCTGGCGGGGCGCGAGGCGATTCGCTGCACTGCTGAGGCCTCCGGTGGGCACCAACGCAGGGTTCTTCCTTCCCGCTGGGATCAGACTGACGCATCTCTTCAGGTGTAGATTGGAAGTCCGGGGATCTCTACGTGATGCATTTTGTTTTGGGAGATATACGGGATACCTTTCCTGATTTGATCCGGTTTGCCTGTGGCTACTAAGACACCCAAATCTTGTACTGTGTTTGTTGTCTGAACTTTGGCCCAACATCCGCCTCTCCGATGTGAATACCATAAAATACTCTTATTGGATCTTGGGCTCATGCTGGCATTATATCTTTTTAGATGCAGCCTGTGGGGAGCTGTCTCCGCTTTAATGATGTTTTCGCGTTTTATGTACTACGCTTTTTATATTTCATTTTTTGGATGGAGCAAAATGCTGTGGTTCAAACATCGTGCATGCACTCTATCACAGGTTTTGATGGTTGAATATGACTTATTAATAGTAATTTTTTTTTTTTTATCGTATACATAAGCCAGTCGGTCCCAAACGTTTTTCCAGCACCCCCCTTTTGGAGGTAAAAAATAAAATAGTGTGGCATTCAAACATTGATCACTGATCAATTTTGTGAAAAAATGTAAGCTATTAAGCATGAAAGCAGCACTTGCATTTCTCCTGGAAAGCCTGAGGAAAATGGGTCCTTCAAGACATTGTTCAGAAGAACGGCGTACTTTGATTAAAACGTTTATTGGAGAAGGATAAGCCTATGAAGACCTCTGAAAAAATGTTTGGCTGTTCAGCTAAAATGATCTCCCATGCGTTAAAATGGAGAGCAAAACCAGAGACACGTGGCAGAAAACGGAAGACAACTATCAAAATGGATGGAAGAATAACCAGAATGGCAAAGTCTCAGGCGATGATCAGCTCCAGGATGATCAAAGACAGTCTGGAGTTACCTGTAAGTACTATGACAGTTATAAGATGACTGTGTGAAGCTAATCCTTTTACAAGAGTTTACAATTTGCCAAAGAACACATCGACTGGCCTAAAGAGAAATGAAAAGAACATTTTGTGGACTGATGAGAGTAAAATTGTTCTTTTTGACCCCTCTGAATTCTGAATTGAAGCCAGAGTACACAGTGAAGACAGTCTCCTACTATGGTGTTGGGCCTATTTATCCCATAGCAGGGATCAGTTTGCATATGTCAAAATCCTGAAGAGGACATGCCCTTGAAATGACTGTTTCAAAAAGACAATCACCCCAAACACACTAGTAAACCAGCAACTCTTTGTTTCAAACCAGCAAAATTCCAATTCCTGGACCTTAATCCAATGGAGAACTTGTGGGGTGACATCAAAAATGCTGTTTGTGAAGCAAAACCAAGAAACGTCGATGAATTGTGGAATGTTGTTCAAGAATGTTGAAGTGGAAGGTGCCACCAGTTGGTTGAGTCCGTGCCACACAGATGTGAAGCACTTGGAAAAAACTAAATATCAGTTTTGTCCTTCACAGGATTGCCAAATCCTACAAACAAAAAACTTTGCACAAAATACTTTTCAGTTCATCAACGGCAGACACTGCTGATTTTTTGACCACACCCCTTTCGACCAATTGCGTGCATATCATGAAGGCTGGGTCTTGCTCTCTGAGAATCTACTGCACCTACTGGTAGCTTGGTAGCAATAAAAACATACTAATAACAGCGATTAATCTGGTTAGTCGCATCGGACTGCTGTTATTTTCAACACTACTCTGTCTGGTGGTCCAGAATTTCAGACTTGCCACTTTGTTTCTACACGGATGTTTGTGCCACATAGGAAATGTGCCGCTTCCCACGTGACGTACAGTAGTTGGCAGTACTACGACTATTTGCTTGAGACAACTTGCCCGTAACGTGTATTGCAGTATTTTGTACAAAGTGTCTATTTGTGAGACGAAGCAAAGTGTTGGAAAAGATGTGATCGGTCTTTGTTGGTATCGGTATCAGTCAGATAGTATATAGTCTAAAGTCTAAGTATAAAGTCTGTGGTATACAGTCGTCCCTCGCAACTTCACTCTAACTAGTCTTTCAAATATATGTTAATTCATAAGTTATTATAATTAGGACAGTATTGGTAGTCAAAAATATGAATATTAATGCTAATGTTACATATGCATATACAGTATGTGTGCAGTATATGAATATTTTAGGCCTCAAAATTTGCAAAATGTATTAATTCATAATATATTAATAATACTATTTTGTGTTTGAACCAATAAATATTCATATTGAAACAAATTTTACATTTTTTGTCCTAAACGAGGCACTTTCAAGCATAAAAATGGCTAAATGAACCCAAATACAAATCTAAGGCACTCTAAAGATGCATTCAAAGATGTTAAAGTACTGTTCACTGGTCACTAGGTGTCAGTAGTGTTCCTGTAATGTTCGGAGAGACACACAAGCACCAGACATGATTGTCGAAACAACAAGCTTTTATTAAGTTCCTAATAAAAAGACGATGAGAATACTGTCGCGGCCGCGACCCACGGCAAATTGAAGCCCGGCTCTGACCCCCCGGACGTCAGTTCCTGTGCGCCGCTCATTCTGCTCCCCCGGGAAACACGATTAACATTAAACACGGGCTTATTTATGTGTTAAATTTATATCTTCAACATTTACAAATGAGGAGTCCTACTAGAGAAATGGACTCATCACGATCATGTGTGGAACCAATTGACCGCGATAAAACCAAAGATTTATGCTCAAAGTGATAAAATGTCCTGGTTTTCGTTGTTTTGCGTTGCGCCATTAAACTGAGCAACATCAAGGCCACTTATTATGAATCAAAGTTGCCAAAATGTCACGTCCCTTCGGTTCTGGAACCAATTGGCCGCGATAAAACCAAAGATTTATGCTCAAAGTGATGAAATGTCCTGGTTTTCGTTGTTTTGCGTTGCGCCATTAAACTGAGCAACATCAAGGCCACTTATTATGAATCGAAGTTGCCAAAATGTCACGTCCCTTCGGTTCTGGAACCAGTTGACCGCGATAAACGAGGGATGACTTTGTAACTGCATATCGGTAAGCTGGCGCATCTCTACTTTGGTGCCGATGCAAAAGCACTAATTGGTTGGATATTTATGCAGTTTTTGCGTGTAAGCCCGTCGTAAGCAGTTCTGTTTACATCGTAAAAGGAGCTTTCCCTTCGCTGTAAAACCGCCTTTTAGTCTTCCAGTCATCCGTCGTAGAGCTCGTTACGAATGAACCTCTGGGTCTTATCATGCGCCAAAGCTCCTCGGACTTTTGTCACCTTTTTCTATTTGTTTCTTCTCTTCCCCACCCACCCCAACCCGCCTTCCATTCTGATTGTTTGTTTCTGTGCGGAACTTTGACTTTCCTGTATTGTCGCATCAGTCACTCCCTTAGTCTCACTCCCTTTGTATTCCAACAGCAGACACGTTCCAATCCCAGCCGGCTGTGATTTATGGCTACGGTGCTTCCTTTATCTTAAAGTTTCTTGTTACAGTCCCAGCCAGATACCAACTTGCTGTGCATTCCATTTCTTCTTCTTGTTCTCCGTATCGCTTCCTCTTTCCCCAGACGAGATGGACAGTCAGACTTTGGAAGAACACAGCAGGAATACTTTTTTTCTGAGCTGAGAAAGCCTGTCCCTTGGTTGCTTCTCCCTGGTCTCCAGTCTGGGACGGACATCCATTGTTCCGTAACCTCCTTCATATCCGTCCTCGTCGGCTCTAAACTGTGGAACACAGCTCTCTAAACAAAAGCTCCCCAGTAACCGTGACACTGGAAAAGCCTCTAATGAGAGAGACTGAAGGGCTGCCCATGGGCCCCCGTGCCCAACGCTTGGGAGTCACCATTGTCTTTCTCCTCCGGAGCCTTTGGACCAGACCAGAGTGGCATTGTCTGCACATGGGAGAATATTCTTTTGGGAGAGCGGGTAATTCCCACAATGTCCGTGCAATCCATTGGTCTTGTCTGATTTGTGTTCACACGAAAGGCTACGCTCAAAGACAAATTGCACACACTGCAAAACCTGAAATCTGAGCAAGGGTTGTTTTTTAATAATCCGTTCCAAAAGGTCAGACAAAAACCGAAACGGGACAAAAGAGCCACTTGGACCTTGTTTACCTCGAATGCGTTAGAAAGTTTACTTTAAAGAGACCAGACGCAGGCGAGGCATGGCAAAAGTGAGCCTCGCCAGTAGGGCGTGTTTTAGGCGCATTTTGCAATTTCATGCCAGGCAAGTACGACACCATCCCTCCTACCAGTGCAAGTGGCAAAGGGGGAGAAGAGAAAGCGTGACTGGGTTTAACACATCCGGGTCAAATCTTCACCAAAAAATGAACTCCTCATTTTCTCCTTTAAATGCGCCGCTGGCGAAGCGCATTGCAAGTTTGGTTTGAATATGGATGAATACAGCGGAAGATGCTCAAACTTCTCCCAGACGGAAAGTGATGTTTTGGTCCGGGAGGTCCAAGCTTGCAGGGGCCAAATATATGGTCACTCAAACAGACCTCCACGGGCTGATGATGCAAAAGCGGCCTGGGAGGAGATTACAAGTATCGTAAATTAGGTTTTCCCTGACGTACCGAGAACCGCTGCCCTGTGTAAAAAACGGTTCAATGATGCAAAAAGAAGGGCAAAACAAAAACTGTCAGAGCACCGGAGACACACGGTCGCCACCGGGCCAGTTACACTGAGCTCAGCAGGGGGGCATTGCGTCCTCCAGCCTCTCAGCGGGTCAGTATTGAGGGTTTTGGTGGGGTTGAGGTTGGTATTACAAGTAAGGTTTCCTCACTAATAAAAACACTCGTATTTAGTAAGCTATATTTGAAGCCCGTGTAATATGAATAAACAAAACCTATGCATAACGGGGATGAAATCTGGAAAAACTGTGCGTAAAAGACGCATTGCCAAGTTGGCGGTCTGGCCCTTGTCTCTTGTGTTTGCATGCGACATAAACTTGTATTGTCCAATTATTACGATCATTTTTGCAATTCCCGGTTAAACAATCAAAGATGTCGATACGTTTGATAAACCATTTATTTACCGTTAACCGTGTCCATATCAGCTCAGTCGATTATAGATGAAAATGTAGGTGCTGATTCAGATACTTTTCAGTCACTTCACAGTTTTTCAGGTACTTTAAACAGTGATTATTAAATGCATCCAAATGTTTGTAAACCGGCCTGTGGGTTTTTGGTGACGTGCGCGGCAGTCAGCCAAATTACCAACAGACCGGCTGCGCTTCGCCTTACACGCCTGCACCACCGACTACATTAAAGCCCCAGATCTTGGTTGGCAACTTCAGCAGCAGGGACCATCATCACAATTAGGGATGCTCCCATCTGGGTTCTATGCTGCCGGTGGCCCGATACCAATCACGTGGATTGGAAAGAACTGTAAAGTTCAATTTATTTAGAATGATTGCTATTGGCCAGGGGTGCCGTATCGAGGGAAAAACGTAACACAATTCCAAATTGACTGCATTTCCTGCATCAGAAATTACAAATTACAAACTGCTATCCATTGATTACTTGTGTGAGGGAACAGGAGGGAGAGAATATATGAAAGAGGAAAAATGGCCAGCGTTCCTGACCCTGCCAGCCATTCCGTCCTGGAGACATATTGAAGTCTGCATGCACTTCACTGGCACATTACCTTCCTG
This sequence comes from Oostethus manadensis, assembly GCA_024372805.1. Lineage (NCBI taxonomy): Eukaryota > Metazoa > Chordata > Actinopteri > Syngnathiformes > Syngnathidae > Oostethus > Oostethus manadensis. Next base: position 1,151,244 of record QODF01000133.1, on the reverse strand, counting down.
CTGCGTTCCATTGAAAGCCTTATATAGTTTCATGTCTGCTCAGCAACAAGAGTTCTTTGACACCGACCCGCTCTGTGTGCACTCGATACACGGAAAGAAGATATTCATTTTTTCCTCTCGTGAATGGGATGACAGCTGCAGAACCGCCGCCCTGCAGGTCGCACCGTGACGCCACACAAACACAGGATATAAATGCAGCCATTCCCAACCTTTTCCGTGATAAAATGAGCCCGCAAGACAAACAGAGCTTGTTGTATACGTTGAACAGATACCGAAATCATGTACACAGTACAGTTGTTCTGCCTTTTCCACCCTTGACTTTCTTCATGCATCCCATTGGCTGAAACAGCCACGCGATACAAAGAATAACACCGCAATTTTTCGTTTGTTTTAACTTTCTGGCGAAAAATGTAAAATCGGTCAATAAAGATTTTTTTTCCCTATAATGAAAACCGATATAGGCCTTTAAGCGCCAACATTGCCGAATTTGCCGGATCTGCCAGATTCACCAAACTTGCAGAGGTCCTCGAGCCACGCTTTGCCACGCCCAATCGCATGGATTTCTCAGATGTTTGCTAACGCGAGTTTTACCATGTTGTTTACAGCCAGGCCCAGAAGCTAATTGCTGCTGCTGTTTCCATTAGCCTCACAACAAATATGTGTATCGGTTGATATCGACAAAGTTGAGAGTTGGGCAATATCGGCATATCGAATGACGTAAAAAAAAGACATAAAAAACGATGATACAGGACATCCCTAATTATGACTTTCTCATAATATTCTGTTATTTTTGTGAAATGACTTTTTAAAATTTGATTAAACATTTTAGCTTAGTATGTTAATTTTATTGCTGTATAGTTACTGTAGATTTGTCCTTATTTTTTTAGAATGTGCCGTGGAAAATAAAACATCCCACTGCCACAAATGGCCCCTGGACCGCACTTTGGACACCCCTGCTTTATACTTTTACTATACTTAGTATACTTTTATCCAATTCTACACTATTGAATATTGTCAATCATTCAGTAATATATAGTAAAAAAAACAATATATATATATATATATATATATATATATATCATGCAATTATATTTACATTAAATTATGTTGTTTATTTAAAATTATTATTGTTACATTACGTTTATATTATATTAAATGTATTATATTTGTTTAATTTATAATTACATTTATTAGAATATATTTTATTATATTAAAACTATATTACTGTATATTATATTCAGACATCTTTTTTAATAATAAAAAGTGCTATAATAAATTCATGCTATTGTAACAACACATCACACAGATAAATAAATATTGCATGTTCTCAATATTATTTTAAACTGGAGGGGGAGGAGGGGTGAGAAAATAATTACTAATTAATACCGCTGTCTTAAGACAATACTGTTGGAATTTCAAGATCAAAATTCCCCAGCAAACGTTTTGACACCAGCCGCCTTACATGCCATATAATTCACTGGGTAATATTGTGGAGGCTCTCAGTCTTCCAGGTGTTATCCATAGCGGTAGAGATCTGAATCATGGACAGGACTGGGGAGTACAGTTGCTGACACTTTGCTTCTAATCGCAGAGGCTTCGTCAGCTAGAATCCCGAGCACGAAAACAGGTAAAACAGGAGTCAGAGCCCAGGAAAGGAGTAGCTATCCCCTATGTGAGAAGTTTAGGGGAGAAACTTCAGAGGATTTTCTGACAGCACAACATTCCAGTTTATTTCAAGCCAGTCAGCGCATCAAGGCAGAGACTGTTGCATCCTAAAGACAAGATCCACAGTCACAAAAAGAGCAATGTCGTTTTCTCCATCAAGTTTCAGGAAGGGTGTGAGGAACACATAGGTGAACTAAGCAACCACTGGCCAGAAGAATGGCACGACACCGGATGCAGAACAGCAGTGGTCCACAGTCAGCAATGAATCTACATCTAAAGGCCGCAAACCACGCTTTTGAATGAGGTCAAGATTTTTGCTAGGGAAAAGCATTGGTTTGAAAAAGGGGTGAAAGAAACCCATTTTGTTAAGAAGCATAACTCCAGTCTCAACTGAGATGGCGGCTTGCGTCAAACAGGTATGTAGGAATGTGGCAGTTCTGGCCACTCCTCTTATTCAATTAACAGGAGTCAAGTCTCCAAACCTGTGGACTCAGTTGTACTTCTCTGTAGCAAAGACTCTATCTGACGAAGCCTCTGGGAATAGAAGCGAAACGTCCGCAACTCTACTACCCAGTCCAGTCAACGGGTCTGATCTCCACCACTATCCATTGGGTGAAATCATCAAATATTTCCTACATGCACTTTTTTCACCTGTGATTATAAATTGACAGACCGCCGAGACCCGACCACGCGCCATGGCGGGCGCTTCATCAGAGCACCAGACACAAAGACATCTCTCATGTTCCTTGTTAAACGTGCCGAAGGCCTCGGTGCAGTCTGGGTTTCGGCGGGTGGCTTCCTGACCGGAATGGTGATGCTTTACTGGGGTAAGCGTCGGCGTAACACGTTATTAATCACGCTGTCGTCTGCGCTGGGAATACAAAACCATCAACAAAAACACGATTTTTTTTCCCCACAGACAGTCGCAGATGTTAATAACGCATAAGCTCTCAGGGCAACTTGAAACGTAAATGGTGTGATTTTCATTCAGCACTTTTTAGCCACAATGAGCACTATGTAGTTAAAATGGCCCATTTTTGCAGTAAGAGTTCATGCACATAAGAAATCGTCTGTTCCAAAATCAAACTCTTAAGAGCGTGCATATCACGAATGCTGGGCCCTGTTTGTTTTCTGAGAATCCACTGCACCTACTGGTAACTCGTATAAATTCAGTAATAGCAGTCCTTAATCCGGTACGTCACATTGCAGTGCTATTATTATTTTGAGCACTACTGTACACGCCCAGCATTGCTCCCAGCATGAATAAAGACACTCCCGGATCTGCCGACCTTGAAGAAAGTTATCAATTTAATCCCCCCCGCCTCTCAAGCCCTTGCTGACATCCCCCCCCCCACCCCC
>QODF01000133.1:1090526-1147251 GCA_024372805.1 Oostethus manadensis | reverse complement strand
TTTTTCCCCCTCAATTTCAAGTTTAATTTAAAAAAAGCATTTTGTGTTGTCATTGGCTAATATTTACGTTTGTTTGATGATACGGAACATTTAAGTGTGACAAGCATGCAAAAAATAAGACATGAAGAAGGGGGCAAACACTTTTTCACACCACTTTGTTTCTTACCCTCTTTTCGGAACCAGAACCGCCCTGCAAATTTGACACCCCGTATCTTCAATTACATGGGATTCTGACACGAGACGGATGCAACCCCCAAAACCCCTCCCGCCTCTTCAGACAATTTGTACATCCTTTCCAGTCTTTGTCTTCCGGTCCTGACACCACACATCTTCTGGACCGGCCTCCGGTGCCAGCTGGAGAGCCGGCCTGCTGACGTGCACCCCCAATCATCCCGACGGCAGACGTCTCTCACGTAGCGATTTACGATTGGCCACGTGGCTCTGCTGTGCCGCACTTTCTCAATTCCGAGGCAACCTTGTCCCGCTAATGACCGCAGCACCGCGGAGATTAGGAAATAAATACATTTTGGTGTCTATCTGAAAAAAGCTTCAGCTAACCGGTTGGGAGCACTTCAGTTTTTAACTTTAAAAACGGTTCCAAAAAGATCTAAAGTGTTTAATTTTAGTATTTTATCACACGTAAATGTTTCGGATAACCAAACAAACGCAAAAAATGAGTCAATGACAGCACAACTGAATGCAAAATGCAGTTTTTAAATGAAACTTTTTTATTATTAAGGGCCTGTGTGAAAAAGTGATTGTTAAACATAACAACCTCACGGAGTTCTGTCAGTGGGGAGGCGGTTATAAAGCCATGTCTAAAGCTACGGGACTCCAGCTAACCACAGTGAGAGCCATTATACACATATGGCCAAAACATGGAACGTTGGTGAACCTTCCCAGGTCGGCCAACCAGAATTACCCCAAGAGCGCAGCAACGACTCATCCAAGAGGTCACAAAAGACCCCACAACATCCAAAGAACTGCAGGCCTCACTTGCCTCAGCTAAGGTCAGTGGTCATGACACCACCATGAGAAAGACACTGCGCCAAAACAGCTTGACTCCAAGACCGAAACCACCGCTGAACAAAAACAACATTAGGGATTTCCCAAAAACATCCTGATGATTTCCCAGACCTTTGGGAAAATACTCTGTGGTCTGGCGAGACAAAAGTTGAACTATTTGGAAGGTGTGTGTCCCATTAGATTTGGCGTAAAAGTTACGCCGCATTTAAGAAATGGAACATCACAGCAAAAGTAAAATATGGTGGTGGTAGTGTGATGGTCTGGGGCTCTTTTGCTGCCAGGACCTGGAAGACCTGCTGGGATAAATGGAAGCAGGAATTTTGCTGTATACCAAAAAATCCTGAAGAACGTCTGGCTTTCTGCTGGTGACCTGAAGCTGAAAGCAACTTGTGTTCTGCAGCAGAACAATGATCCAAAACACAGCAGCAAGTCCACCTCTAAATGGAAAAACCAAATGAAGAAGTCAAAGTCCTGACGGGAATCCTAGTGGGATGCTGAGGCATGACCATAAAAAGGCACTTCATGCTGGAAAAGCCTCCAGCGCGTGACTGAATGGCAACAATTCTGCAAAGTTTTATGTATTATTAACCTTGTATTATTCTGTTTTATGTAGCAAATTTTAGGCGTTTTTGCATAAATTTTGCATTTTCAAGCAAAGAAATACCCAAAATACAAACATAAAGCATTCCGAATACTCATTTAAAGACGTGATGTCATGTAGCACTCTACCCTGGTCACTAGGTGTCGGTAATGTTACTGTAATGTTCAGTGAGACACACAAGCACCGGACCTCCTCGTCTGAACAACAGGCTTTTACAACAGGTACGATAATGAAAGCTGTTAATAATAAAAATAGTAAAAACTGTTTGGCTGTAATCCAAGCTGAAATTCAACAAACTCAACTTCGTGTTGCCCCCCCCTCACTTAGAGTATCTCTGAAATGGCGAATTTTACCTTATTATCTCTACTATAGTGCGTAACATGAGTGTGACGGTGACCATAGGGGTGTTATGCCATGTCCAGAGGGCTCTAATGATGTTAAAACGTTGTTTAGAAGTTTTTTTTTCTCTCTTCTTAACTACGAAGTTATTTGATTTATCAATATGGAACCCTACTTCACAGAAATTCACTTACCGCAGTCCAGTGTGGAACCCATTTACCGCCCATCAAACGTATTGTTCTAAAAGAATCTCGTGTGCTGCTTACTGGGTTTTTTTTGCACATTGCTGTCCACCCCTCACCTCACAAGACGAGGAGCTCAGCGGGTCGTCACGGATCCGAAAACGTCCAAAGACAGCTCCACCACCCCCGGGACCCGTGATTTGCTCAAGCCCGGCCGGCGCCGTGTCGTCTGGCGGTCTGGACGGGCATCCCGGCAAGATGTCAAGCTTGGCATCTGTGGGGGAGGTTTGGGTCCTGCACAGAACCGAGAGATGGCGTTACCCCCCCGGAACCCTTATGGAAAATCTGACCTTCGGCGTCCGGCGCATCATCTTCACGTTTAATCGGAATTTCCTGTTTAAACGGATTCCTGAGCGTGGTTAGGGAAAGAGGAAGCTGTTGCGTTCCGGAAGAGATATTTATTTGAGGAAATTCTCTTTTCCAATTTTGCCGTCCTCAAAGGGGAGCGCTTAACAGCCCGTTCGACAATGGATCTCATCCGCTCTGTCGCCAGAACCTCCCCGATGGACTTGGCCCGATCCTTTATGCTCCCGATGCCATCAATGTCTGAGCTCGGCTCTAATTGGGGTTGTGCTGGATTGGCCCGATTGGGCCCTCCCCCTTCCATTGCTCACTTAAGCAGCTCTCGCTGAGCTGGAAATACTCCCTGGCCTCCCACCGCCATCCTCCGAAGGAGCTCTTCCGGCCCAGTCACCCTCGGCGACCCTTCACGGATCCGTGTATATTGGACTCACGGGACAGGGCGGATGGAAGCGGCCTAGGAAATGAAATAGCTTCGTGTTACGGCGGCGGTCGCGGGAAATACACACTTTTTCATGTTGCGCAATTACTTCCCTCAAAACCATCAACAGCAGTCACGTTCATGGCGGTTATTTGCTTCCAGGATAGTAGGATTTCTTCTTTCTCCATGGAATACTTTGGTAAAACCCGTTTACCGACGTGTAAAAATGGTTTTTGCCATCATTAGAGCCCTCTAGACATGAAATAACACCCCTATAGTCACCCTTACGCCCCTATTACCCAATAGGAGCCCTTTTTTTTAATTAAGGATGTTTAAAATGTATTTTTTATTCTGAATTGTGCCTGTTTTGTCTGATATACAAACCTGCAATAACCGGCCTGTTTTTCCGGCTATCGAGTCCGCTGGGTAGTAACATTACTGACCCCTAGTGTCCAGTGTGGACTACTACATATTATATGACATTGTTATTATTTTGTTATTAATAACATTCAGCCATTTTTATGATAAAAAGTGCTCAATTTAGGCAAAAATATGTAATGTTTGCTTAAAAAGGCGCATTTTTTGCCCCGCAAAACACATTTTTGTGACAACTGTACTCTTTATATATTTTTTGTTTCCGTTTAGTGTTGACGAGGGAGATCAAATCGCGGCGTGAGACGCAAGAGGATTAAAAGAAACATGATACTAAATGCGTTTTTTCAACCCCAAAGGCGTTTTCATGCGCCTTTTACCAGTTTGAATTTTCCTTTCGAAGCAGAATAAAGCCCTAAAACCGGCCGCCAGGTGGCGGAAGTGCATTTAATTTTGATAGCCCGCTTGTAAAAAGAGGCTCCGCAGCAACGGGGAAGTGGCGGAGCGAGGAGGAGTGTAGCGTGCAGAAGGTAGCGCATTGTAGCTGATGGTGTTACATGTGGAAATAAATTGTTCTTAAAAACTAATGCTGGTTTGCTTTTTTTTTTTTTTTTAGTTGGGAACTGATATTTTCCTGAAACTTGTTCTACTGCTCAATACTAAAGAAGGGGAAAGGGTAGAAACAAACTTTTTGTTTCTGATGAAAGACGAGAGTACAATCTTCCTTTTGGTGTGTCCTGCCATTGACTGGTGACCAGTCTGGGATGTCTCCTCTTTTCAGCATACCCCGCAACCCTACTAGGGCAAGCGAATGGATGATCCCATACCTCATTTTATACCAATATTATCCTTAACTGTAACTCCTCCTCTGTTGTTTGACAATTTTGATGACACAACAGAAGTTGTTTGCCACCATTAGCTGTCCTATATTGGGTGGTATAAGTGTAAAGGTAACCATAGGGGTGTTATTTCATGTCCAGCAGGCTCTAATAATGTTAAATCGTTCTTTAGAAGGTGCTGAACAGCACAAAATCTATAAATAAGGACTCCTACTTCACAGAAATTCACTTATCACGGATCCGGAAGGGTTAATGTACTGCTTTGTGTCAGGGTGACCAAAGTTTTATGCATTTAGTGGATGCCGTGCTGTCGTTATTTTCCATGGGTTTTGCCAAAAAGTCAAAGAAAAAGAAAAGCATACGCAAATTCTTTTGCAGGAACATTTTTCCCGGAAAATATTGGCCACATTGACGAACCTAACGAGCATGTGACCCCCGGATCTTTTGTCCTTCCGTTTTGGGAATGACGTTCATGCATCTTTAATGAACGTTCGCCCTTGGAATGTAGAGATGGAATTATACAAAGTCTTTTCTGTTATAACACGTTTCTGTCCATGCAGAGGAGGAAATCAAATTACCGTGCAAAAATACTTCATCACTGGACCAATGGAGTAGTTTGGGGGGGGTCAAACAGCGGCCCGCGGGCCCTTTGCGGGACCGTGGCACATTCTAATGATATCACTCAACAGGAAAACTAAAAATGAAACATTTGCAGTATTTAATGAGAATGAGGACGTGACCTGATGGGAAATGTCATCATTTGGCAAGAATATGACGGAATTTGAAATATTTGGAATTTAAAAAAAAACACAAGAGCAAAAATAGAAAAAAAGTGCTGTAATTTTACAAGAATGACGTCCAAATATTTTTTAATTAAAAGTCAATTTTACAAGAACTGACTCATAATGTTAGGAGGAAAAGTAACATTTTAGTAAAGTTGACAAAATCATTTTTTTTAAATTGTTGTAAAACAGGAAACAAATAAAGGGTGTGAAAATGTTACTGGAATATTCTGGGAATGAAGGTGTATTATTGGGAAAAAAACTGACAAGACGAACGTCGGAAATAAAATTAAAAAAAAACAAGAGCATAAAGAGAAAAGCAATAATTTTACATGAATAAATGTAAAATTATTTCTATTTTACGGGAATTGAACCGAGGAAAAATAATTCATTCATTTTAGTAGCATAGTGTTGAAATATTTAAGTCATAATATTATGAGAAAGTCTTTTTTGGAAAATTAGGTTGGGGAAAAATTTTACGGGAATAAAATCTATTTGTTTTGGGAATAAAGTCATAATTACGAAAAGAAAATTGCCGAGAAGAAAGTTGATATAGTTTTTAAAAAAGAATAAGAAATAATGGCAGAAAAAAAAACCCCGGCTGTAACACTACGAAAATTAAAAATAAAAAAAAATTATGGGAATAAGTCATAATTACAAAATAAAAAGTGACAAGTTGAAACAGCTGGAAAATAAAAATAAAAATAATCAGCTGCAGTTTTACATGAATAAAGTCAAAATATTAAGAGAAAAAAAGTCATATTCTAACAAGAAAAAAGTTGCCCTTTTGTGAGGACTGACTTGTAATGATATGAGATTTTAGTAGCATATTGTTTAAATGTGAAAGAAAAACTGTTTTTTAATAACATAAGAAATGAATACTTTTAGCATTTTTGGAATATTACAAATGTTTTTTGATCAGCAGCAAAGTGGAAAAAAGTGAAGTGCGTACTAATAATAGGCTTTTTCACGCACAGTAGCGTCCAATGTGGCGAACCGGATCCCGTTCTGGTGTTAGTACAATTTTAGCGCTACACGGCGGACAAGTCACCAGTAGGTGCAGTAGATTCTCCGGAAACAAACAACCAAAATGACGTTTTTCGGAACACACGCGCGCGTGTGTGGCCTCACATCCTCGCACGACCCCCGGCGTTGCCGACACGACGACGACCTTCCACGAGCAACCCATCCTTCCGAGCGAGATGCAATCACGGTCAGGTTTATTTGCGGGCCGGCGGTCAGTCGTGTGCTTTACGAGCACTCCAACGCACCATTGACCCGTGCCGCAAATCATGCAGCTTGTCCAGATTTGCGGGCTGCAACTCATCTCCCGGATTAAAGGCTTATGGGCTCGACGGTTGCGTGTTTGCGCTTGATAGCATGTTTGCGGCGACGCGTGCCGGCGCGGCTGCGACCCGGCAAGCTCGCGCTCCTGAGGATGTCCCGGTAGCTGCTTGTTGTTCAGCGTCTCTAATTCCCACCTTTTTTTACTCTCCGTCCTTTCTTTTGGTCAGCCAGAAAAAACAAGCTTCGCCCCCCAGTTTATTTTGTGGTTTCCGGATTTGAACCCCTCGTTATGCGTCCTCGTTCCCCAGCCGTAGCTCAGAGTTGCTTTTCAAAAATGGTTTTGTGAATGAAATGTGTTGGTTAGTACGTAGAAAATACTCAACAATCCTTCATTGTACAAAGCCTGCTTGTTCCAAACAAACCAAACCGCAACCATTAAGCGGTTCAAATATTTAATCGCGATTAATTGCAGTTTGTCCAGAGTCCATTGTCCATAAGGCCCTGCGATTGGCTGGCGACCAGTCCGGGGTGTACCCCGCCTCTCGCCCAAAGCCAGCTGGGATCGGCTCCTGCATACCCGTGACCCTAACGAGGATAAGCGCCATAGAAAATGAATGAATGTCCATAGTTAACTCATAATTCATCACATTTCACCGCCGATTAATCTATAATAAGGAGAGATGTAAATTACTTAGTGGTAAACGTACAACTACAAAACCTACACCACATTTTGTGTAAAGGGATTTTGTAAATATGGGCCATTACTTTATTCCCAACAATAATATACAGTTGTAAGTCCCACAGTTTTGTATGTTTAATGCAAGCGGCAATTTGTCCTACTTTGTCTGACGGTCCTTGAACGCCCCTTCTAATGGTCTCCCACATAGGCTACTAGAATACTAAACTGTATTTTTACCCGTTTTCTTTCACCTCATATTTGCTTCCAAGCGCTGATACTAGGTTGGGCTGGATGAGGGTAAGATACCTTACGAGCGCTAATGTGCATTTTTGTGTGGAAGACAAAGTAGTCCTGCAGGCTCGGACTGGTGGATGGTGGCTCCGTATTGGTTTTGTCCTTTTCATTTTGTTCCCGTCATTACACAACACCTAATAAGGTCGATTAGATCACGCATGCTTCACTGGGGTGTTCGAATCCTTCCCGGTGGCTAGGTAGTTCTACTAGCGACTCAAGCTAGCAATGCTAATGCTAATTGAGAACATCACCTGCACCGCTCCAGTCGACGTAATCCGTGACCATTGCAGTCACAGCGACAGTACACACCGACAACCTGGGTCTTGTTGCGAGAGCCCTCTGCCAGGGCTTTGCAGATCATTTCACCGAGGGAAATACCCTTTTCTTCGACCGTTTCTGCTCAGCTGAAAAACTGCCAGAATTTCTCTTCTGCACAGTTGGAGGCTCTAAGTAGAGCTTTAGAGTGCAAAATAAGAAATGCGAGTGAGATATAAAAAACATTTTGAGCAACCGTTAACGTGACATAGGCTGTTCAAAAGTTTAAGACCATTGCTCAAAAAAAGCCTAAAAGAGAAATAAAATGTTCTTAGTAAGGTGTAGCTAACTATTCTTGTTAATCACTTCAAAAACTGGTTTGGTTTTGGGGAAAAATGCAGTCGCAGGTCTTCGGACTTTAGGGATGCCCCCTGCAACATCTCCAGGTACCTGACTGCCGTTGGACGCCCCTGCACAACCCGAAGCTCCATTGTTCCACTGAAGGATCGGAATGGCGCCCCCTCCACTGTGCCGTGAGGAAAACATCTCGGGGTGGAGCTCCGTGTCCCGCCAGACTGCCAAGGTAACAGTTTTTCCTCCTCAGAGGATTTCTTCCACCTTTCAATGTCCCGTTTTTGGTGCTCTCATGCAAATTCCAAACTGTCGGTTTTGCGGCTTAGAAGGAGACGAGGCTTCTTAAAGCCCATCTCTCGCAGATGCTGTCAGATGGTTTTGGATCGGACTGCACTCGGCACCGGTATCAACCTTCATTTGGGGTCGTGGATGGTCCCGTTGACGGACAGTTCAATCGGATCCTCCAGCTTCGGGCCCGTGAGTTTTTATGTCCATACGAGTGTACAATTAGCAGTATAATCATTTTTTAAACATTTTTAGCTGCCATACGTTGGTAAAAAAAAATCAAGTGAGCGGTGATAATGATGAAAAACAAAAATAAAGAAACACCCAAACCATCTGAACTTTATTGTGAAAGAATGAATGTGTAACTTTGATGAGAAACAATGATTTGTATGCTTTCAGTGACCTCGTTCTTTATGTTTAGTCGCGTCTCCTTGTTATGGAAAAGGCCCGCAAAAGCAAAAAGTGCAACTTTCACGGCCCATTTTCCGCCAAATTCCGGTTGTACAACATTCCGCTTTTCCTTCGGGCGGCCTTCCAGTTGAAGACGAGCTTTCCACCCCTGTGCGTAGGAATTTAACCTCGTTTGCCATTCATGTCATTGAGTGACTTTCCTTATCTGCTGTCTGGTCGGGGAAGCTCGGATCACCTTTTGTGATTATCCAGTCCCACGCTCAACAGTCCTACTGGGACTCCACTTTGAGCCCAATTACCTTCAAAATGTCAGCTGGGGGCAAGTGCACTCGCGCATACGAACGTGAAAAGAGTGACATCAAGAAGGGTAAAAAGGTTAGTCCTTCATAACAATCGAAAAATCCATCCATTTTCTATGCCGCTTATCCTCAGTAAGGTCGCGGGTGTGCTGGAGCCTATCCCGGCCAACTTCGGGCGGGAGGCGAGGTACACCCTGGACTGGTCGCCAGTCAATGACAAACAAACACTCACACTCTGATAGACAATTTAGAGTGGTCAATTAACCTAACATGCATGTTTTTGGAATGTGGGAGGAAGTCGGAGTACCCGGAGAAAACCCACACACGCAAACTCCACACAGAGATGCCCGACGGAGATTCGAACCCTGAACCTCCTGACTGTGAGGCCAACATGCCACCCAGTCAGCCACATGTCCTGTTTGGCGGGGCAATTAAGGAAATGACCCCAACCTCCCCTCCCCTTTGCAGGAGTCCCTCCTGGTCCCCGACTCCGCCTCCTCCACTTACTGGTAGCTTCCCAAAGCGTTACATAATCCAATCAGTGCGCACATAAATCAAACACTTCCTGCTCCTTTGGGACGCTTCAGCCATGGTGAGTCATTTGTTTACATATTTTCTGCCAAGTTACTGCAAGCGTGTGTGTGTGTGTGTGTGTGTCGCATGCATGTTGCATGTTCATCTTTGGCACGCCCGCATTGTCCGGGCACATGAATCAGATTAATTCCGGAAGTTGGACAAATGTGAAAGGATGGACGGACGTGGAGAGGAAGAGAAGCACGGTAGAAGCTACTGAACAACAGAAGCATGGTGGACGGGACGTGATAAATCATCACACAGAATAAGTCCACTTTTAAGAAAATGCATTTTGTTCCTCGTCTCGTCATATGAAGACGTATTGACTAAGTAAATAAAAATGATCTGGTATTTATGAACTATTTATTTTGGCTGTTGGTCCAATATTAGCAAAAAAAATTATAAACCCCGACGTGTTACCACACGTACGCGCTCCGCAATCTTTGGGACATTTGTTGCCCGTGGCCAGCACGTAGGCTATCCGAGTTGCTGCCATGGGTCCACAGAGGTCGGCAGAACCAGAGAATTGGCCGGGAGACGCCGTCTGCTGTGGCTGGGCAAGGTGCATTAGTTGGATAGATTTTGTGTGCAGCCAGTGTGTGTCCACCGAGGTGGAGAGAACCTGGGTGTTGGCCAAGAGAAGCATTAATGTCGGATCCGGTATATGAGGAGCCTCCATGCGTCCACAAAGGTTGGGAGAACCAAAGTGTCGGCTGAGAGGAGCCGCCCGCTGTGGCCTGGCAAGGTGCAATAATGTCGGATACGCAATGCAAACAGCCGGTATGCGTCCACAGAGGTCGGGAGAACCAGAGTGTGGCCGGGAGAAGCCGCCTGCTGTAGGCCGGACAAGGTACTTTACTGTCGGATATACTATGTGCACAGCTGGCGTGCATCCATGGAGGTCGAGAGACGCCGAGTGTACAGCTGGAGGCGTCGCCGGGGAAAGTACAGAATGTATTTTTAAACTTGTAACACACGCAAGTATCATGCGCTCCTCTCCTGTCGTGATGGTAAACCAGTCAGGGGGGAGAGGCGGGGCTAAACACACGCCGTGGTGCGTGAAGAGACTTCTTTTTGTATTTTATCATGTTTAAGTAAGTTTAAATTCATGCATTGAATTAATTTGGTAATAAAATTTGCAAATCGATACCGAAATATGAGTGTGAGTGAACAGACGGAAGAAGGTCCCACACCAAGAAGCCCGTAGGACCGGCTAGGTGGCTGAGGAAGATGAAAAAGGGAGACCGAGCGGGGTTGAGATATGGATATGGATTTTGCCTCCATTGCTGTTCTAAGCGCCCGTGGGCGAACTCAGCTCGGGCAGTTCCGCGCAGCTCAGGAAGACGACGATAATCCAGTTAAATTGAAAAATGGCTACGTCCACGGAGCGCCCGTTCATCCTGTAATTAATCCTTTCTTACGTCCAGGCGGCCGTATAGTTAATACGATTAGGATTGAGCGGGAGTAATGCTCTGGGAATGCTCCTTGATGGCCCGGGATGTATGTTCCCCGTGCGGCTCGGCTGTTTGTGTCTCGCCGCCACTAAATCCCATTTGCGGGACACGTGGTGTTAATGGAACACCCCGACAGGGAGCGGTACCTAAACTGGGATTAAAAAAAGACGAGCGTGCCCACAAAGAGGACTAACATGGAATACATGGGGGGGGGGGGGGGGGTGTAATATTTCTCAATTGCTTCTCAGCCCGCGTCCGTGAGCGAGCGGACCATATAATAGACGCTGTTCATGGTTCAGCATTTGGGAAAATGTGCTTATAGGAGCACTTGCTTGCCTGCGAGACGTATGGATCAATATCACTCAAGCTAAAGGAACATTAGGGGACCTGGCCTTCAAAAGTGGAAATAGGCAGAAAGAAGTACAAATGTTTTAAAGAAGAAGATGACATTTTGACACGTAAATTACGCGCTGGGGTTGAAATCAACGACACAGTCCACCACAAAGGTAATAAGCCTTTTATTACATGAATAAGATGATGTAATAGATGCTTATTTGCATTATTAAGGCTGATAAATTTAAACCATTCATTCATGTATTCATGTGAAAGCCTAATAAGTCCTGGATTTATGTACAGTCCTAACCTTTACCCTTATTCATTTGAATTACTACTACTTTTCCTTTCAGCTTATCCCTTCAGGGGTCGCCACGGCGAATCAATTGCCTCCATCTAACCCTGTGTCTTCTGTACCTTCATGTCCTCTTTCACTACATCCATAAACTTCTTCTTTGGTCTTCCTCTAGGCCTCCCGCCTGGCAGTTCAAACCTCAGCATCCTTCTACCAACATATTCACTATCTCTCCTCTGGACATGTCCGAACCTTCTCGGTCTGGCCTCTCTGACTTTATCTCCAAAACCTCTAACATGTGCTGTTCCTCTGATAAACTCATTCCTGATCCTGTCTATCCTGGTCACACCCAAGGGGAACCTTAGCATCTTCATTTTGCTTCCTTCAGCTGCACTGTCTTGAGACCAAACAACAAAGTTGGTCTCACCACAGTTTTGTAAACTTTTCAATTTCATTTTAGCTCAAACTCTTCTATCACACCTGATACTTAAACAATTAGGGAAGAATAACCAGAATGGCAAAGGCTCAGCCTGATCAGCTCCAGGATGATCAAAGACAGTCTGGAGTTACCTGTAAGGTCTGTGACAGCTAAAAGACGTGTGTGTGAAGCTAATCTATTTACAAGAATCCCCCGCAAAGTCTCTCTGTTAAAAAAAAGGCAATAAGGCAGAGGTTACAATTTGCACATCAACTGGCATAAAGAGAAATGGAGCAACATTTTGTGGACTGATGAGAGTAAAATTTTTCTTTTTGGGTCCAAGGGCTGCAGACAGTTTGTGAGACGACCCCCAAACTCTGAATTCAAGACACAGTACACCGTGAAGACAGTGAAGCATCATGATATGGGCATGTTTCTCCTACTATGGTGTTGGGCCTTTTTATCCCATAGCAGGGATCAGTTTGCATATGTCAAAATCCTGAACATCTTTGTTCTAAACCAATAAAACTAACATTATGGATTGTCCAGCCCAATCCCCGGATCTTAATCCAATGGACAACTTGTGGGGTGACATCAAAAATGCTGTTTGTGAAGCAAAAGCAAGAAATGTTGATGAATTGTGGAATGTTGTAAAAGAATGTTGCAGTGGAAGGTGCCACAAGTTGGTTGAGTCCATGCCACACAGATGTGAAGCAGTTATGAAAAACCAAATATTAGTTTACTCATTCACAGGATTCCCAAATCCTAGAAAGAAAATAGTTCTGAGTTTGTAAAGGCAATGGCAGACGCTGCTATTTTTTTGACCACACCCCTTTCAACTACTTGGCCAATGGCACAGCCTTAAGAGCGTGCATATCATGAATGCTGGGTCTTGTTCTCTGAGAATCTACTGCACCTACTGGTAACTTGTTTGCCATGTAGCCATAAAAATATACTAATAACTTTGTACTTAGTACTTCATCTGGTTAGTAATGAAACATTTCCAATGCTAAAACCTTGACCTATGCCAGAACCCTTGGCAGATTTTCAGTTTCAAAATAAAACAAAGAAAATAAAATCTCGCAGGGATAAAAATGTCTCTATTTTAAAAATGTACAGTAACCACAAATATTAGTAAAAGCGCTGATTTGAACGAACGTATCTAAAGCGTGCTCGACAAAAGAAGCTCCACGATGCAATTTTCGACTCCAAAGATTGTTATTTTGAGTTTGAAATCACAAAAACCTTTCGTCGTGAGGCTTTCAGAGGCGTCGCCACAAAAACGCAGAAGGTGTCGACAGAAAGTGCGCCTGGCGGGAATATAGTCTTTCTTGCCTGCCTTTGCCCCAAAGAAAAGGGAGCATTTTGTCGATTTACGAGGAACAACAGAAGCTTCGCGCAGAAGCTGCTCGGAGATTGCAGGTGGATTATGTTACACTAAATCCAAGAAGTGGCATTTTGAAGGTCCAGCCTTTCTGAGAGCAACGTTTATCTCCTCAACGCCATACGGGTGGGCTGTGGGGGGGAGATTTCCATTGTGCTCCTGTCAGACACTGCTTGGAGCTCCTTGAAACGGTCAGCTGCTCGCCATATAATCTCATATTGCATGTATGAAACCAAAAATCCAAACGTAGGTCTGAAATATGGGAATGAATATTACGCAGAAATTCACACTCAAATCTGCCATTTTCTCACCGCAACAACAAACATGCTCATGCGGATTCATATGCACGTGAAGAAACAAAAGGAAACGGGAATTGCAGACAAAAGACGTATTCGAGTGTTTCATGAAATTTGAATATTCAAATCCCACCAAAGAATGATCTTAATTCCTGCTAATTCCACTCACATTTTAAGAGAGGCCCTGTGATTGGCTGGCGACCAGTCCAGGGTGTACCCCGCATCTTGCCTAAGTCAGCTGGGATAGGCTCCAGCATACCCGCTGGAGCCTATAATAATTTTTTTTTTTTTTTATTACAACTCCATCAAATTGAGCTTTATATTATAATGTGTAACTTTTTGTGATACTAAAACTTTTTGTTACGTTCTAATCAGGGATGTCTGATAAGGTTTGTGTTTTTTGTCAAACTCTTGATTTCTGATTCCGATATCAACCGATACCGATGTGTGTCACATGACATATCTCCTGTGGTGCAATGAACACATAGCCGTGGTAAAGCTAATGGATGTAGCATCAGCAATTAGCTCCTGGACGTGGCTGTAAACAACATTGTACAACTCGGGTAAGCAAGCATCTGAGAAAAACTGGGCATGGCGAAGCGTATCTCCAGGAACTCCACGAGTTTGGATAAATCCGGCATCTCCCGGCTATCCACTTGATGGGTTTCGTTGTGGGAATTGTGGGGATTAGAAGTATTGAAGGAAGAAGGCACGGTTCCGCCTCGCATAACTAGCTTTGCAGTCGTTGCCAATCGCAAGATTAATATAATAATATAATCTTAACTCTAACTTTAGTCAGCTACAGAACGAGAGAGGCACTAGACACCCACGGCTTTTTACTTCAGACGCGCTTTGATGAGTTCTGCTTTTGCACATCGGAAAACACGGAAGCCCACAGGCCCATAAACAGCGTTTTTTTTTTTATTATCGGTTTTCATTATAACGGAAAAAAGACCATAACGATATTATTATCGGTTATTATTGTATTATCAAACATCCATAATTATCATTTTTCTTGTAAAATTGTGTATGTTTACGTCACAGTATTATGATTTTTTCTTGTAACGTACCGCTTTAATGTCCTTAAAATGTGATGTTTTTAATGTGTCATAATTTTTTTCATTACAATTTTTTTTTTTAATGTTTATTCGTCACATAACATTACACCTTTTTCTCATTACTGAGACATATTCTGTTGTCATAAAATTGACATGTATTAGAAATAACAAATTAAACATTTTTGCCGTATGAAAAAGTATAATATGACTTTTTTTTGCACAACCTATTTTTGGTACCTTTACAAAAATGTTTTTTCATCGAATTCACTTTTAATTTTGCCAGCATGTGTATGTGTATACACACCCATACACACACATACACACGCATACACATGTCACACACATACACACACCCATACACACACCCATACACATGCATACACACGTACATACACACGCATACACACGTACATACACACGCAAACACACATACATACACACGCAAACACACGTACATACACACGCAAACACACGTACATACACACGCATACACACGTACATACACACGCAAACACACATACATACACACGCAAACACACGTACATACACACGTATACACACGCATACACACATACATACACACACCCATACACATGCATACACACGTACATACACACGCATACACACGTACATACACACGCATACACACGTACATACACACGCAAACACACGCACATACACACGTATACGCGCGCATACACACCCATACACACCTATACACACCCATACACACCCATACACACCCATACACACCTATACACACGCATACACACGCATACACACGTACATACACACGCATACACACGCACATACACACGCATACACACGCATACACACGTACATACACACGCAAACACACGCAAACACACATACATACGCATACACACGTACATACACACGCAAACACACGTACATACACACGCAAACACACGTACATACACACGTATACACACGTATACGCGCGCATACACACGCATACACACGCATACACACGCATACACACGCATACACAGTAGGCAGGGTGTTATTGAAGCCATAAAGCAAGCCTTTGGAGGATTTGTGTTGTGCAACAATTAACTGGAAGCGCCACACTTATTATATTTCTCCGCCTGTCGTGTGTTCCCCCAAGCGGCCCCCTACAGTCTCGTTCTCTGAGCATAAACACGCAGAATGTATAAGATTGGGCCAAACAGACAGAAAGAGGATTTATTTATCAGGCCGCATGGCTTGAAGACAGAATGGCGGCTCAACAAGAAGACCACAGCGGCTGCAGTAACAGTCGCGTACAGTAGAACAGTATGACTGTTAGAAGGGACATGATCTCCATTTGACGTTGGACTTATCAGGTCAGACATATTACTCAACAATGTTCTTGATTGGATGTGTAGTAAGACAAGCGGTTAGGGAGAGAATGGTGGACTTCCCTACTGAGACTGCTGCCCCCGCGACCCGGACCCGGATAAGCGGAAGAAAATGGAATGGAATGGAACAGTCCTTAAGCCATCATATAAAATTCATTCATTCATTTTCTATGCCGCTTGTCCTCATCATGGTGGTGGTGCCGTCCTATAAAATGAGTTTGAAATGTCTGAAGATTTTATTCTGCCACAGAACAAAGACCAGTTTCAGACCAAACCCTGCGTTTTTCTTGCAAGTGCCTCATTGGATCACGTCGGGGTCACCAGTGTGGCAGTTGCAAGAAACACACAGGGTTTGGTCTCCAACGAGACTTTATTGTCCAACTGCTCACACAACTTTACACCGAGAGGATCATCTCTATTCGCCCATACCTTGGATACAAACCACACCCGTTGCGCGGCTGCTCTGGTGACCCCGGCGTGATCCAATGTGGCCAAAACCTTCCATGGTACATCTCTCTCGCTTGGGCACTGAAACATGGGATACAAACCCCGCTCCCAAGCCCAATGCCGACTGGGTGAGAGACATGACTTGTGGCATAGTTTCTTTTTGCACCGTGAGTGAGGTGGTTAGCGTTTGGGTACAGCTGGGTTCTGACTAGTTCTTGTGAGACTCGACCATACTGGCCATGAATCTTCGCCGCGTTGAGTGGGAGCCTCCGTTACCTCCTCACCTCAGCGTGCTCGAGGACATTTTATCGTTTCATGGCCAAAATGCTCCTTTTTCAAAGCCTACGGCTGGATGTTGTTTGGTATCGCCACGTGTTTTTGGAGGCAGCAGTGCAACCTTGCTGACATTGGCCCAGGTTTCTCGTTGAGGTTTGACTCCAGGCGAGCTCATGTGTGCATCATCCTTGCCGGTTGGTAGCCCGGGTCTTTTCCAAGCTGCATCGTCCTATCATGCTGATGTTCCCCCGAGATCACCTCATTGTGAATCAGTGGCTGTCAGTCAATTTGGATTGTAATTAACACAAATTCAGGTGGGGGCAACTAACAGAACATTAGATATGCATGAGCTTTGTTCACTATTTCACTTGGGCTCCTTTTAATTGAATCCGATACAATTGGATGTGCTGCTCTAGCGAGGGCCAAAAAAAAGTGGGGAAGGAGTGCTAATTGGTAATGGGTTAGTCCTCATGTTTGGCATGTTTGAAAGAACCTTTTTTTCCCCTAGATTTTGAAAAACTGGATTATTTTTGGAAAACTTATCCTGCTGTCTAAATAGGACTTTTTTTCCCCCAACGTCCCCCGATTGGCCACTTGAATGCTTGATTCATAGGTCACAAACTGCGCCATAGGCCGGTTGCAACTGCTACGTTGGTGACCCCGGCGTGATCCGATAGGGCCAAAACCTTCCACCGATGGAACAGCTCTCTCACATTGTGCACCCAAACCTGGGATACAAACCCCGCTCCAAACCCGTAGGCGTTAAGAAGAAGCTTTCTAAATGTGATATGTAGTGTTCTGCACTTGGCGCCGGGGGTCAGTGTATTACTTTACCAATCCAGACTTGATCGCGCGGACAACAGGCTTTTATTGCAGGGTTGAATGATCTCACAACCGGCACAATCATAACAACATAGTCATGGCAATCCCAATAAGACGCATGCCTCTGAACCGATGATGTCACTTCCTGTCCTCCAGACATGCGGAATGCATTTACTGCAACACACACAAAAGCTGGAGTCTTATTTATGTCCCGAATGGCCATTTTCCTCCTATTATGTCTACTCTGTTAGATAACGGGAGTGCAAATTTGACTAGGTGGTGATATTTGATGTCTAAGTTAACCAAATTATGTTACAAAAACATTTAGAAGGTTATTGTTTTTTTTTTTGCTCTAACAATAAAAATATTCCATTTGTAAAGAAGCAATCCAACATCGCTTCAAATTCACTTTTCACGATTGGGTCTGGACCTGGGACTTAACTGCCATAAATGAGGCATCACCGTACCTAATTGGGAAAAATAAATGTGCTGCTGCTGATGATCTAGTAGGACACTGCCCCCAGTGCAAAGTCAGGACTGATAAAGGCTTGAATCAGTGCAATGGCCTCCGCCAAGGCGGAATATTTCATCTCGTTTGTTTGGTTATGTCCACAAGAACGCGGGTATTTGGGGGTATTTACCGCACTCTGGTGTAAAAAAAACCAAAAACTGCATCCACGCATTCACCGGTTCAATACACAAGTAACACGTGATGATGCATTCAAGCCCACTTTGAGAGTTAGGCATAGGCTTCCAGACAGAAATCAGGGGCAAGAAAATGCTGGCATTACTGTACGCCTGCTAGCTGGCCCCGTGAGCCAAATCGGAAATGTGATTGACTAAAAAAGTAGCTAGTAGCAATAGTCTTGAAATAGCATGGGCCAGCACTTCTGATTCTGAAGGCCTTTGGCAGATTACACTGACATGGCAACACATAGAAGCTGAAATCTGATTGGACACAAAAAAAAAAAACATACCGGCAGCAATAAGACACAAAATGATGGGTATAAATTAATAAAATGACACGGAAAAAAATACTAGAATTTAATTTGTAAATAAGCATTGCTTGAGGCCAGCAGAGAAGAATAAGCTTCAATTTGTGGGCGGACTAGGCTAAAAAATAAACGCACGAAATGCGATGCAAAAATTGTGGGGAATAAATCCCCACATGTAAAATCTGTATAAATAATACAAATTACAGATTGTTATTATTATTATAAGAGTCTTTACAATAAGAAAAAAAGCCACGGCGTTACATAAACAACGCTGTGATGTGCTTTTCACTCATTTTGCTCCGACGGGAGGACGAAATTAAATGCTAGATCCACATTTTTTGTCTAAATGTAAAAATAAATATCAAATCTAAATCTAATGCACTTACAGAGTTGCTGTAAGAGTGTGGTTGTAACATTACAAGAATAATATTTGAATAAATCTTGCAATGTGGAATAATGTTAACGTGCGCGCGTCCAGTTTGACCCTCGGCCCACACCGTAGATTGCTGAGAAGCAGCGCTGACTGTGGAGCCACACGCATATATCAAATACTGAGCGGAAATGGACAGAGAAACACTTGATGGGTTTAAAAGGCAGGACAGATGGAACCTCAGACAGGAAAAAAGACACATAGGGTTTTCAACACATCAGTAAAACATACATACATTAAAGCAATCTGGTTTATTATGTATTGCGTAAAACTATGACAGGAACGACATTTAATTGAAAGCACAAAATGAATACAGAGCCGCCAGTAGAAGCCTGGACTTTGCCTTTCAGTGAAGTTGTGCACCACAAATAGCACTTAATACGGTCCTCAAATCCTACCTTGGAGCGTCCCCACACATACGAAGTAAAGGAAAAACTGTAAGAATTCAGTATAGTCTATCTGTGCAGCGTGGGACAAACTTAGAAGGTGCGTTCAAGGACCATCAAACAAAGTGGGACAAGGCGCCACTGGCATTAAACATGCAAAAACTCTGGGAATTCTAAATGCATATTATTTTTTGAATATAATCATGGCCCAAAATCGATAACCTTTGAGATAAAATTTGATGTGTTTATGGTTGTAGAAGCGCACAAAGAAATGTACATCCCTACTTATTGTAGATTAAGTGTGATTAATTATGAGTTAACTAATGCAATCAATCGCGATTAAATAGTTGAATCGATTGATAGCCATAAAAATGCATGTTAAAATACAATGTTATCTCTAAACATATAAATTGTGTAACTTTTTCCAAGACAAGCGCCGCAAAACATGCTGGGACGCTTCCGGCACACTACGTCTAATCACTTATGGCCCGCCTCGGGTTCGCTCCCAGCGGTGTTTGCGAACAAGTTAGCATGATCCCGGACAGAATCCTTGCTCGCAGACATTTTTCTGATTCTCCTTTCCCTTTTTGATGTATTATAATAACAAATATGCTAACACTAAAAAAGCAAGTCATCTAATGAGGATTATTGCTCAGTAATATGGTGTAATAACAGGCAACTCTTATGCTCAAGCCTCTCGGATGCCATCTATTCAAATAAACCCAAACAGAAGGAGGTTAGCTGTCATTGCCATTCTGCACCCCCCCCCCCCCCCAAAAAAAAAAAAAAAAAACAATCAAACCAATCCCCGCTATCGAGAGACCAAATCCTTCCATAATCAGGCCGTGTTAATTGAACTCCTGTCGGCGCCGCGGCTCACAAAGTAGCTAAAAAAGATGGCATTCTCTGCTGCCACCGTGGCAAATTGGATGGCAACCGTAAATGTTGACGAACGATGGCGACGGCACACCTGCCGGTTCTGCTCAAGCCCGGCAGCGTTGATGCAAAGCATTGATGGCGCTCGCCCGTGCCCTATACTAGGGCCGCTACGATGCCACCGGCGGGGCACGCTTTCTATCAGAGGAGTGTCGCTTCGCACCGACAGTAACAAACGCCATGTGTACGCAGGCAAGATGGAACCATCATGTTGTCATGTGCAGCGATGATACAAACCAGCCCAAGCACGCCGCGGTGGGACCTTGACAGTGAAATACTTTGGTCTTACTCTATCCAAATTTGTCAAATATATTCATGTCCCAAAGACGTAGGGCCCCTAGACATTGGGTGAGACGCTCTGTCATCCGGGAAGAACTGGAGAAAGAACTGCGCCCGGTCCTCAGGGAAGACCTAGGGCACGGTGGAGAGACTATGTCTCTCAGCTGGCCTGGGAACGCCTCGGGATCCGCGGGTGGAGCTGGATAAAGTAGCCAGGGAGAGGAAAGTCTGGGTTTCCCAGTTTAGGCTGGAAGAAGCGGAACAGTTCCAAGCAGAAGAAAATGGATGGATTTTTACAATTAAAGCGTATAAAATCTGTTTACGACCTTCTAAATACGGGTTTTAACATGATTAAAGCCCTCAGGCATGAAATAACACCCCTATAGTCACCTTTATACTCATTTTACCCATATAGTAGATATAATCAAACCCGTTTACAACCTTCTAGATACGGGTTATAACCTGATTAAAGCCCTCAGGCATGAAATAACACCCCTATTGTCATCTTTATACTCATTTTACCCATATAGTAGATATAATCAAACCCGTTTACAACCTTCTAGATACGGGTTTTAACCTGATTAAAGCCCTCAGGCATGAAATAACACCCCTATTGTCATCTTTATACTCATTTTACCCATATAGTAGATATAATCAAACCCGTTTACAACCTTCTAGATACGGGTTTTAACCTGATTAAAGCCCTCAGGCATGAAATAACACCCCTATTGTCATCTTTATACTCATTTTACCCATATAGTAGATATAATCAAACCCGTTTACAACCTTCTAGATACGGGTTTTAACCTGATTAAAGCCCTCAGGCATGAAATAACACCCCTATTGTCATCTTTATACTCATTTTACCCATATAGTAGATATAATCAAACCCGTTTACAACCTTCTAGATACGGGTTTTAACCTGATTAAAGCCCTCAGGCATGAAATAACACCCCTATTGTCATCTTTATACTCATTTTACCCATATAGTAGATATAATCAAACCCGTTTACAACCTTCTAGATACGGGTTTTAACCTGATTAAAGCCCTCAGGCATGAAATAACACCCCTATTGTCATCTTTATACTCATTTTACCCATATAGTAGATATAATCAAACCCGTTTACAACCTTCTAGATACGGGTTTTAACCTGATTAAAGCCCTCAGGCATGAAATAACACCCCTATTGTCATCTTTATACTCATTTTACCCATATAGTAGATATAATCAAACCCGTTTACAACCTTCTAGATACGGGTTTTAACATGATTAAAGCCCTCAGGCATGAAATAACATCCCTATAGTCACCTTTATAGTCATTTTACCCATATAGTAGATATAATAAGAAAAAATGCAATAAAGACTTACACATGTTAGCATTAGGACAGTTCCGTGTCATTTTTTTTTACCTTGGGACTAATGTAACATTACTGACATCTAGTGGCCAATGGGGAATTCTACATATTAACGTGTTTATATGCATTTTCTGAATGTCATATATTTGTATTTGTGTTACATGCATAACTTGGCAAAAATTCATGCAATTTGCTTAAATGAGTATATTATTTGACTAATAATACATATAATAGTAACTGAGAACAACAAAAACAACACTTCCGTGTTGTATTTACATGAAAAATCCCTTTACAGATTGAATCACCGCTCTCTTTTACCACAGTCCCGTCTTCTGTAGCTGGTGGGGCAGTGCCCCGAATGCAAACTATGCTCGAGTGCTTTGCACGGGTATAGTGTGTGACATAATTTGCTCCTTTCTCCTGTGTTGTTCATCCTTGCATTGGGTTCTTACTGCTTTGTTGTTGTTGTTGTTGTTTTTTAGCAAAACAGCAAGCGTAGCACCACCAGTGTACTTTTTGCTTAAGTGCACCGTAAAGAAAAAGCAGCGCATGGAATAACGGAGGTGACAGGAACTACGGTGTGCTCCATAAAACACTTCTTCTCCTTCTTCATCTTAATCCGATGCCGTGCCAAGACGGGCCTTTGTTTTTGCGCCGCTTTGCGTTGCCCCACGCCGGGCCGAATGGAGGATTCCAGACAAGTCGGCCGTAGCATCAAATCGATAATCCTGCAGCCGAGTTTTTCTATTTATTAATTTGCAGTCAAAACAGCGGGGGATGCGCGGCAGAGGCAAAAACACAGCAAGGATTCATCTTTTGTATTTATTTCCCGGCACGGTGGGTGTGAAGCGGGATCATTTAGCATTCACACTAATGTCGTGTTCTGCTCGGGCTTATTTTGAAAGCTCTCCGCACAACAACAAAGCGTGCGTCTCCCTCCGTACATGCAAATTGTGACTGCAATTTTTGCGCATTATTTGGGGGAGGAAAAAATAAACAATTGTTGTCATTTCAAGCCTTATTCATCCTTTTCGCTACTTGCAGACCCAACTAGAACCCCAAAGAGTTGGGTTCCTGGGGACATCTTTTTGCCGTTTTTCATAAAAAACGATTCTCATATTATATCACACTATTAATTAACAATATATTGGTCATTATTTATAATTGATCGAAACCAAATAACATGGAATTATTATATATAATTGGATTTTTTTTGTATTACAATACAGAAGTAGTAAAAGTGTGTTCATTGTTAATATATTAAAATATACAATTTTACAACATATTTTATAAAATATTATTAGAATATATGGCTTATTTTTGGTGTGTAATACCATAAAATATGCATTCATGGGGTGAGTCAAAAAACTATGTAAAAAGAAAAAAACTATGTTATTAAAATAAATAACATAGCATAAAGTACAGAAAGTGCAAAATTGACCTGTTTGTAGTTTTTTTAATGAAAAAAAATATCTGCAAATTATCACATACTGTATCTACAATATTACAATATCTAATAATAATAATAATGTAAATAAAAAATATCATAGACAATCTAGAAATTATTGTTTGTTGTTATTTTGAAAATATTGCAGATACATACCAACATTTTTAAAAATAAAAAAATATTTTTTCAACCTTGGTCTTCTGTAAGATGAATTTACAAACTTACAAATTTAAAACAAACTGGCTTTTTATTTGGTTAAAAATACACACAACAAGTTCATCAAAAAATAGAATGCAATAATTATATAACTGTTTTTTTTTTACTATTTTAAAAACATTTTAAAGAACAAAAATAATGATACGACTATCTAACAAATATTATAGATAGATACAAAAATATAAACAATTAAGCTCGGGTTTATGTTTTTGAATAGGTATTTGAATTCAAGGGTTCCTTTATGAAGTGAATGAAACTTGAAAACAGGCTGGCTTCCCGCTGTTTATAAAAAAAATGCTTATTGACCTCACAAAAACGACTGTTGCTAGGCAGAATATGGCCCCCCAAAGCCCGGTAAACACGGTCTATAGGGGACAGGAAGAAATGAGAAGAGTCAAAACCAATAAGTGTTGGCTTTTCCAACACACTGACACTTTGTGTTGTGGGTGCAAATCCACAAAAATAGCGTATGCAAAAGAGAGCTGGGGTGGAGCACCGGGCCGCGAGAGGGGAAGGCGCGCTGATGGGATGAGCAGTACCCATTGGCTGAATTTGCATTATTTCATTTTTTAAACGATATTAGATTGTGAAATTTATCCTGGGACGGACGCATGTCATTATTTTCTCCCTTTTGTGGAAGATGAGCCAGAGTCGGATTTTGAAAACCCCCCAGAGGAGGGTTTTTCCTCTGCTAGATGGATCTTTTTTTGTTTTTGCTAATTATTACTAATGCTGTTATCCGGCAACTTGTGCCAACGAGTCAACAAAGCCTTTTATCTTTGCCGCAGTTTGCGCTACTCCCAGCCAAAATCTAACAAGCAACCTTTCAATCTTCTAATCTCTTTCAAGATCTTCCCTCGAGGTGCATGATGTTTACAGGCGGAGAAACCCCTGAATTTCACGCCATCATTCCACCAACCGTCTTTCAAACATGCAGTAGCGTAGGAATCACTGCTATTAGTATATTTTAATACAAGCTACCAGTAGTTGCAGTAGATTTTCAGAAAACAAACCCAGCATTCATGATATGCACACGTTTAAGGCTGTGAATTTGGGCAAGTAGTTGAAAGGGGTGTCCAAAAAATGACTTTACGACTCAGAACTATCAAAAGATCAAAGAATAACCAGAATAGCAAAGTCTCAGCCAATGATCAGCTCCAGGATGATCAAAGACAGTCTGGAGTTACCTCAAAGTACTGTGACAGTTACAAGATGTCTGTGTGAAGCTAATCTATTTACAAGAATCCCCCCCAAAGTCCCTCTGTTAAAGAGAAGGGGCTGTAATTTCGTAGACCAGGTGCAGGCGAGTCGCACCTTTGCTTGCGCCTCGCCAATGGGCGTGTTTTAGGCGCATTTTGCATAAGTACACCTCCGTCCCTCCTACCGGCGGCGCAAGTGGCAAAGAGGGAAGAGAGAAGGCGCGATTGGGTTCAACACAGCCGGGTCAAATCCTTACCAATCAAATGAGCTCCTCACCTTTAAATGCGCCGCTGGCGACACGATTTGCAAGTTTGGTTGAATATGGATGAATACAGCGGAAGGCGGGAAAACTTCTCCCAGACGGAAAGTGATGTTTTGGTCCGGGAGGTCCGAGCTCGCAGTGGCCGCATATATGGTCACGTGAGCAGACCTCCACGGGCTGATGATGCAAAAGCGGCCTGGGAGGAGATTACAAGTATCGTCAATCAGGTTCGCCCTGACGCACTGAGAAGCGTTGCCCCGTGAAAAAAAGGGTTCAATGATGTCAGAAGAAGGCAAAACAAAAACTGTCAGAGCACCAGAGACACACGGTGGCCACCGGTAAGGTAAGCATTTTCCCCCACTAATAAAGACACTCCTATTTAGTAATCTATATTTGTAATATAAAATGTAATGCAATATGTATATATAATATGAATAAACAAAGACTATGCATAACGGGGAGGAAATCCGAAGCAACCCTGCGCAAAAGACGCAAGGCCAAGCTGGTGGTCTGGCCCTTGTCGCTTGTGTTTGCATGTGACATGAACTTGTATTACCCAATTCATTAGCATCATTTTGGCAATTCTCGCCTACACTATCAAAGATGTTTGATTAACCGTTTTTTTTTACAATTAACCACATCCATACCAGATCCACTGGCCACCAATGAGGAGGGGGATGAGGAGGACAGGGGTTGCGATTCGGGGACAGAGGAGGTGGTGGCCAGAAGGAGACGGCGCGACAGAGGCAGATGGGACAGTCAATATAGATCAAAATGTAAGTGCTGATTCAGATGGTTACTTTAAACAGTGGTTGGTGTGATTATTAAATGCATTCAAATGTGCCTGACTGGTTTTATACTGGTTTTGTATTCCGGTCTGTGGGGTTTTGGGGGGGGGGTGCGCGAGTCTGCCAAATTACCACTAGACCGGCTGGGCTTCGCCTTGCGCCGAGAGTAAACCAGGTTGAAGCTGGCGAGCTTTCAGCGCACCTTTTGGCACGGAATGGTCACTACACCTGGCTGAATCAGTCGGCACCTACCCCTGCTGCACCGCCGCACCCATCGCGGCACACCTCGGTCTACCAAATTACCAAATTGGCTGCACTCTGCGTTACGCCGGACAAAATTACCACTGTGTAAAATTAGAGCCCAAGAAGTTAAAATTTTCCAAAGAACACACCAACTGGTCAAAAGAGAAATGAAGGAACATTTCATTGAACAATCAATGTAGGAACTGATTAGAGTAAAATTGTTCTTTTTGTGTGCGAGGGCTGCAGACAGTTTGTGAGACGACCCCCAAACTCCAAATTGAAGCCACACTATGCAGTGAAGACAATGAAGCATCATGGTATGGGCATGTTTCTTCTACTATGGTGTTGGGCCCCCGTCGGTACATAATTAATTTTATTAATTACATTCAAATTGTTAGCGTCATTAACACATGTGCATCGTGTCTAGTCACACATCTCTGTTTTGACTCAATATACTGTATGTAATTGTGTCCTGTCGATTCATGAAATACAGTAAAAATTGACATATTTCACACATAGTCACAAATGGTGATTAATCACAATTAATTTGTTTGGAAAATGTGATTAATTTGATTAACAGCCCTATGTGTGATCTGCGATAGAAGAGTTTCAGCTAAAATGAGAGGAAAGGTGTACAAAACTCTGGTGAAACGAGCAACCTTTGGTTTAGACACAGTGCTGCTGAGGAAAAGACAGGAGGCAGAGCTGGAGGTTCTCTTTGGGTGTGACCAGGATGAACAGGATCAGGGATAAGTACTTCAGAGGGACAGCACATGTTAGAGGTTTTGGAGATAAAGTCAGAGAGGCCAGACTGAGATGGTTCGGACATGTCCATTGGTAGAAGGATGCTGAGCTTTGAACTGCCAGGCAGGAGGTCTAAAGGAAGACCAAAGAGGAGGTTTATGGATGTAGTGAAAGAGGACATGAAGATAGTTGGCGCAAGAGAAGAGGATACAGAAGACAGAGTTAGAAGGAGGCAATTGATTCGCTGTGGTGACCCCTGAAGGGATATGCCTGAAGGAAAAGAAGTCACAAAAGGTGATTAATCACCATTAATTACTTTGAAAACTGTGATTAATTTGATTGAAAATTGTAATCATTCAACAGCCCTAAAAATCAGGGTTGTTGCGGCCATAACCCCCCACCACAAGCTAAAACTCAACTCTGAACATCAAGCGTCACTTCCTGTCCACCATCCATTCTGTTTTCCTACTAGCACATTTACTGTGACACACACGCTCAAGTTTTACTGATACGTCTACTATATTGTGGAATACGAGTGTAAAGGTGACTACAGGGGTGTTATTTCATGCCTGGAGGGCTCTAATAATGGTAAAAAAAAAAACATATTTAGAAGACTGTTAACAGTTTTTATGCCGTAACTGAAAATATTCCATTTGCGGAATGGGACATATAGGAAGAATGTTTTTTCAAATAATAAAAAATAGATATTTCACATTTGAAAGCAGACACAAAGTGCTGTGTTGACATAGAAGCACCACAACAAGAGTTGCAGAAATTGTGTAGGAGGTGACAAAACAGTTTGTATCGGGTGATTAATTTTAATGCGTCTCAGCAACAACAAAAAAGTTGATATTACAGTGTGAAACTTTTTATAAGCTGTGGCAAGCCTTCCCACGCTGGCTTTGCTATGCAGATATTGCGGGGGCGGGGCATTTGGCGCTATATTTTCCTTGAATTGGTACAAAAAATATGTTATTTTTCAGCACTAATAATTTATTCTGCATCTGTGTGCGTGCATAAATATTTCTTTGCGATGTGTAACCTTCTGCACGCTGCACTCCTCCAAGCGCTTCCACTCCCTCCTTGCCGTCACGTGTGTTTTTTACGTGCACCTGATCTCTGCCGGGCTCCTATCGAATGCCCTTCTGCCACCTGGCGTCTGTTTCTATGTTTTCAAACTGCTCCAAGAGTGACAACCTTCAGGGGGTGGTTGCGGCATCACCTCTTTGTGCCCCTAGAGCAGAAAAAAATGTTGGCATCGGGTGTTTGCGTTTATAATTACGTCTTTGTTATTGAATGAGCTCATGAAAATGAATAAAATAATAACACATCAGTCTTTTCAGTGGGGTGTGGAATATTGCTGCATGCTTTGACGGGGAAACAAGCTGGCCATCCGTTGGACAAATATAAAAATTAAAGCCCCGTCGCCCAACATGAATTCTGCTGGTTAGGAACCAAGATGTTGCTGGTTTACTAGTGTGTTTGGGGTGGTTGTCTTGTTGAAAGAGCCATTTCAAGGGCATGTCCTCTTCAGCAGAAGGCAACATGAGCTCTTTGAGTTTTTTGATATATGCAAACTGATCCATGATCCCTGCTACGGGTTAAAAAGGCCCAACACCATAGAAAGAGAAACATGGCCATATCATGATGCTTCACTGTCTTCACTGTGTACTGCGGCTTCAATTCAGAGTTTGGGGGTCGTCTCTGTCTGCGGCCCTTGGACCCCAAAAGAGCAATTTTACTCTCATCGGTCCACAAAATATTCCTCCATATCTCTTTAGGCCAGGTTCTTTGGCAAATTGTAACCTGCGCATGCCTTTTTTTTAACAGAGGGACTTTTTCGGGGGATGGATGTGACTAGATTAGCTTCACAGATATGTCTTCTAACTGTCACAGTACTTACAGGTAACTCCAAACTGTCTTTGATCATCCTGGGGCTGATGCCGTTGCCATTCTGGTTATTCTTCCATCCATTTTGATACTTGTCTTCTGTTTTGCTTGATAACTGATTGTTTGTTTTCTGAGAATCTACTGCACCTACTGATAATTTGTCTGTCATGTAGAAATAAAAATGGACTGATAACCGTGATTATTTGGAACACTGCTGTATATCGGCCATTTTAGATGGTGGATGGTGAGCCTGATTCCCCTGTGACTGCTTCAAACCACACCAGACTGCAGAAAAGCATCCTGGGAAAAGCACAGGGAACAATAATGACACTTTCCCTTTGGGGTCGAGGAGAGGAGAGCTTGACGGCGGAGGAGGCGGTGAAGTTTTGGCAGATGGCAGAAGTCATACGTAAGTTTACGTACTTCATTTCAATGGAAACATTACATACTCAACTTTTTTTTACCTTCATCTATAACAATGGACGGGAGCTTTTCGGTACGCCGAGCAAAGGGACGCCGTGATCACTGGGGCATCACTGGGGATTCTGGGAGGGCAGCTTCTTCTTCTTCTTTGGTTTTAGGGCGGTTGGCGTCCATGACTTGGGTGTATTACCAACCCCAGGGGAGGGCAGCTTGTATGGCGGTGCAGCACAGTCACAATTCCGGGCGGCGCTTTCCGTTTGGGATTTGGAATGTTTTTTTCACACGACGGTCCAATCCGTATTATGAATTTCCGTACGTCCGCCGCACTTTCAAGGTGCAGAAATGCACGAGTGTTGAAAAGGTCCAGTTCCGGGCCCACGACCTAAAGTAGTCTTTGAGTTTTGTGATCGAGTTTGACAAAACAAGCGCACACTTCACCACATGACTAAGCCGCTGAACGGGACGACCCGGGACGACCCGGGACGACCCGGGACGACCCGGTCGTTCCCGTTTCATTGTCGAATTTGTAGTTTCCCACCAGAAAGGTGCTAAAGAGGAGAAATATGCCGGCGCTTGTCTCCGGTGCAACAAACGAGACGACATCAAAGCCGCGGCGCTGCCTCCGGCGCGGCGGCCTTCAAGCTGCGTTCCCGCATCTCTGCCAAGATCCTTGATGATGAAAACGCAATTCTCCCAATAATGACGACTTTCCTTCTGCAATTCCGGCCGCAGCGTGTGGCGTCTGCGCAGGGGGAGCGCGGCACCTGCAGCGGCGCTCATCTTCCGGGGCAGCGCCGCCCCGGCTAATGAGGGTTTGGAGTTTTGTGAGAGGATATTTGTCAGGGAGGGGGGCTAATTGCCCCGTCGGGGGCTTCGACTTCATTCTTCCACTTGAGCGAGCTTGTTTGCCATTAAGCTCCTGCAATGGCTTTGTGTTGGAATTGGGGAATGGAATGCAAGTCCTTCTATCAAGAGATGTTTTAACTGGCAGGCATGCTCGCCCGGGAGTCCGGTACTTCCTGTTTCATCTTGCACGCCGACAATCGTCCTTTCAAAGATTTTGTTCTCACCCCTAACGGACTTTTAGGGGGTAATTAGGCCGTCCTGAAATTGCACCACAGGATGTTAAACTCCTGAAGCTGAGAGGAGGATGTCCTAGCAGCCGTTTCAATCAAGTAACAAATGCGCCGCAGGAGGCAGCGGGAAACTCACTTCAGAGTAAAAGCGCAAGCTGTCCGGAGCATGGGTTTAGTGCTGATGAAAGACTTCCTGTTGGGGCAAGTGATTCACTTTATTTATTTATTTTTTTCCATTTTCTTATTGTACTTCTTCTTTTCCTTTCGGCTTATCCCTCCAGGGGTCTCCTGCGTCATCTTCTCTCGCACTTTCACTACATCCATAAACCTACTCTTTGGTCTTCAGTCCAAAGCTCAGCATCCTTCACTATCTCTCCTCCGGACATGTCCGAACCATCTCAGTCTGGCCGCTCTGGCTTTATCTCCGAAACCTCTAACATGTGCTGTCCCTCTGATGTGCTCATTCCCGATCCTGTCCATCCTGGTCACACCCAAAGAGAACCTCAGCATCTTCCCCTCTGCTACCTCCACAGGTTTCATTTAAGCTGAAACTCTTCTATCACACATCACATCTGACACTTTTCTTGTAGTTTATTTAGAATGCTGATTATGGGCATTTTCATATGTCATATTTGGTCGTATTTCTTTTTAAAATCCACAATTTGCAGTTCATAACTGGCAAAATCCAAAATAATAAACACAAATAAATATCGAATAACAAAAAGTATGCAAACTTTAGGTGGCGTATTATATAGGTGAAATCATTTTTTGACTTAAAAAAAGAATTATAGAAGAGCATATGCTGTATTTACAATTTATTAAATCGTATTAATAGTAATTCAAATGTATAATAAAGTCAAAAGAAGGGGAAATAATATTCTTTTAGATAAGGAACTTTACTCTTGTAGAAATAATCAGTAAAAATGCCCCCCCACCCAAAAAAAGGCACCTGCCTTTATTTTGACAGTCCATCCCGGAAGTAGGCGAGGTTGACGGCAGCGGCCGCCGGCAGCGGCTGGTAGGGCAGCAGACTTACTTGGAGCAGAGCCGGAGCCGCTCCAGTCATGAGTGGATCTCCTCGGCGCGTGCGCTCGGACTTGGAAGCCACGCGCTTCACGTGCTTTTCTTCGGGCTTTCTGAAGGCGCCGCCGGCTCGTCGACATAAGCGGGTGTGACGCTCCCGGGCCGCCGCCGCCGCCGCACCTGTTTCCCCGCCTTTGGTGCGGCGTTCAACAGTCCGCTGGACTATTGGGAATTTCGGATGCTGCTGAAAGGGGTCGCTGTTCGAGCCCCGCGGGTCCAGCCTGGTTTAAGGGCGTGAAAAATTCTTTATTTGTATTTTTTGTACCCCCCTTCCCCCCCCACCCCACAAGTGGATGAGGATTATATCTGCGGAGATGCTGCTTCTGGTGCCGGTTCTGTGTCTGCTACCTCTGAGCGGAGCTGCTCCCCCGCCGACCGCGCAGGAGGACACCGGGGTGGTAAGTTTGCTGTCACGGACATGAACTTCCTCTCCTTTTCCTTAAAATGACATCCTCCCAAAAGCTCCATACTGGGGGTGAATATTAAGAGCCCACCGCAGTCTGATGGTCAGGGGGGCCCCCTGCTCAGATGAACACCCAAAGGGAAGCGTTTGGTGAATACGAGATATTTGTGGAGGGGATGTCTGCTGCCACGACTCGGAATTCTCCCCACAGCATCCCAGCAGGAGAAGACTGGCGCAGCCTGGATCCCAGCAGGCACGGGAGGTTTTTACATGGAGGCGCTTCCCACTCATGCAAATTGCAAAGGGAACTTCCCATCCAGACGTATCCTCTGGAAAAAGCGTCTCCAAAACACGGCAAGAATGTCAGGAAGAAGAATTCCCTTGTCCTTGTCGCGGCGGCGTTTCCGGAAAAGATAACACTTCCCCATGGGCGTCTTGGGCGTGAGTGTAACGTGCAAGTACCACGTTGGGAGTTAGCATGTCCGAAAAGGCGGGGGGGAGAAAATAGGACACATTTTTTCCAGAGAAGCAAAACTTTTGCATCCATCGTCGGCATTTCCGCATCCCTTCCCGTAAACTCCCAACGCTAACATCCGGTCCCCGTGTTCTTTTGAGTTCTGGTACCCATCCATCCATCTTCTACGCCGCTGGGGTAAAAAAAAATTATTTTTTATGCACCAATTTTTTTTCTCCTTGTCCCGCCGGGGGCCTTTGGAATTGTGTTCGGGAAAAACTTTTCCTGAAACTGTCCTTCGGCTGCATCCAGCATGCCTTGCATCTTTGCCTTGTTGCTTTTCTCCAGAAATGTGAAACATCTGATGTCAACATTTTGGACACACTTTTAAAACAACAACCAAACAAACCACGGTTATGGTTACTTATAATACCTCATAATAATGCAGCATTTCCTTGAATATGTCATCTTGCGCTCAGTAAAGCTGTGGAATTTGGCCTTTGTGACATTTGTGGTGATTTCTCACAGGCAGATTGTTACGGCTGTGAAGTGTTTGCAGCATTTCTGGAAGTGCCGGCTTTCACGGCTGTATCGAAGGGCGGCTTTTCTTTTGCGATGACTTTCCGGGAACCCACTCCGTTTTGCGCTGTTCCGCATCTCGATGTGCAGGTTTTTTGGGGGAAAACTGGCTCGTGCGGGTGTTTGAGGTGGGCAAGTTCATGTTGCTCCCGAATGAGGTGGGCATACTGGCTTGTTCGTGGCAGTTGGCTTTGCGGGCATCTTTTTCCCGCATAATTTCTACTACTGCTGCTAGTAATGACTACTACGCTTTACTCTTTTGCTGTGTGTGTGTGTGTACATTACATTGTATGTGTTAAGGGGTGCAGTGGTTGATGCAGGTGCGATTGAAAGAAACAAAAAACTGTTTCCTGGGCTCCACGTACGCTGCATTAAAATTTGATGTACGCGTCCTTTTATCAGTCAAAAATGTGCATATTTAAGCAAACAGTACGTATGTTTGTTCTGAATTAAGCATTTTTGAGCATAAATATGACGTAATCAACTAAAATACGAATAGAGGACGTTTAGAAAAAGCATTGAAATACACGTTTGTGTAGGGTTCGACACTGGCCACTAGGTGTCAGTGTATTTAGCGGAATATGTATATTAAAATGTGAGCGTGACTGGTTGTTTGGCTATATGTGCCCTGCGATTGACTGGCGACCAGTCCAGGGTGTACCCCGCCCAAAGTCTGCTGGGGTAGGCTCCAGCATCCCCGTGACCCTAATGAGGATAAGCGGTATAGAAAATGAATGAATGCATGAAAAAAAACAGCTCCCCCAATGCTAACATGAGTCTATATTATTTCTTATTTTCTATAATTGACTATAGGGGTGTTATTTCATGTCTAGCGGGCTCTAATAGTATTGAAAACCATATTTAGAAGGTCATAAACAGATTTTCCATGCTCTAAGAGAATATCCATCCTTTTTCTATGCCACTTATCCTCTTTAGGGTCGTGAGTATGCAGGAGCCTACTCCAGCTGACTTTGGGCGGGAGGCGGGGTAGCGTCAACAGTTGGCACCAAATATATCTGCGGCAGTCTAAAATGTATTTGTGGCGTGCCACTGCTAGTATATGAACGTATGGGAAACACTGTTAGCGTATTGACCCAAATATAAGTTGGTATTTTTTCCCCGTGGAAAAAAGTCTGGAACAAATGAACACATTGTAGACAGAGATAGACAGATACTGTATTAATCACCGAGAGAAATTCACCATTCATTTATGATCTTTGCCACGTCCGCACGAGAAGGCATAAACCGTGCAATACACATGCAAACCGGTTACTTCTGGTCATGAAGTCGTCATATTCAGAAATGAATGGTTTGCTTGTCCGCGCGGCAACAACGAGGCAGCGGCATCAGTTTTTCCCGTTCCGGAAGCCGTTTTCCAAAAAATACCATTGCCGTGTGGACGGCTCCAAATGTGCAAACATTCCCGTGTGGACAGGCCCTTGTATTTGGGGACTGACGTGTAATGATGTCGTTTGTCATAGAAGTTGAGACACATTATGTTATTTTACTTTCTTATTTTGATTTTTGTTAGGTTATTTGTAGGGTTAATTGCTTGTTATTCCACACACAGCGTAAGGACGTTTCTGTTTTTCTGCTATTCTCATACCTAACCTTTCCTCTCAGTATTGAACTAAACCGAATGGCACCCTGTAGGCATCTTCTTCATAACAGAGTAGCTTTGAGGGCTTGGGTTTTTGTTTTGTTTTGTTTTCAGACAGTTGAAACAACACAAAAACATGCCGTTAAACTTTTTAAACCCACTTCCCTTGTGTATGACATCATCCCGCTGATGTTTTGTTTCTGCTTAAAGCTCCCCACAGAAGATGTCGCACCCTGGAGACTCAGCCTGAAAGTCAGACCGTCGCGGCTACAAATACAGGGACATGAAAGTGTCAATTCTCCGTGCTCGTCCACTTCTTGTGGGTGGTTTTGTTTAATGTCTCTGCAGGCTCTGCGGGGAGGGTCTCATATTTGTTCGTCAAACTGCAATAAATAAAGCGGAATTATGTCCATGACCATCATTCCATTCAGATGTAATGATGGTCATGGACCCCACCAACGATGATCGTTTGGGTGGTATCACCTTTGTTATCATCCCATTCAGATCCCATTCAGATGGAGCCCGCCAAAAATGGTTTTTTGGGTGGTATCACCTTTGTCAGCATCCTATTCAGATGTAATGATGGTCATGGACCCCACCAACGATGATCGTTTGGATGGTATCACCTTTGTTAGCATCCCATTCAGATCCCATTCAGATGGACCCTGCCAAAAATGGTTGTTTGGGTGGTATCACCTTTGTCAGGCTTCCTATTCAGATGTAATGATGGTCATGGACCCATCATAAACCTTGCTGAGCATTGTTTAGATTTTAGAAGCTAAAAGATTGAGTCTTTTGGGAAGGGATGAAAGGACGCCATTATACTGTATGTGGGTGAAAAGTAGCGTCGTAGACCCCCAACTCTGTTCAGAGATGTTTTCTCAACCTTAACATAAATGGCTTCCCTCACTCCCCTTTCAAACATCTCACATCCACCATCTCCACCACCATTGTTTAGAAATGGAAGAAAACTTCAGTAACAACCTGATGAACCACAAATTGATAACCATGTCAAATGATTAGTCCTATCCTAAAAGTATTGTATCGTATTCCAAGACAGGATGGCTGTAATTCAGTTGGCCTTCTATTTAATCAGCCCTTTTTATAGCACTCATTCCTTCAAGCAGACGCCACTTCCTTGTTTTCTTGTTCTACTCACCTGACTCCAAACGCTTGCTCTAACCAGCACGCTGAACACCACCGCCCTCTACAGCCCACACACTAAACATCAGCCTGGAACAACACAATATACCCGTCTCTACAGTGATCTTTTATTATATGGACTTTTATTTTCATTAGGGACCTGACTCAGAGGTTTGCTACAAAAGACAAACAATATTGTTGGTCATGTTGTGTAACACACAAAATAAAGTAAATTCAGCATATTTAAATAACCACATTCAATTCCACAAATTCATGTTTATTATGAAAAAAATAATGGGATTGGTACTGGATCGGATCTGCGAGACTATAAAAAATTGGATCGGATTGGAAGCCAAAAACCGTGGATTGAGACGTCCCTACTACATGTCATTCACAGCGTCTTTGAATGCCTTTGACCATTTTCATGTTTGAAAATACTTAATTTAGGCCAAAAATATGCAAATCTTGCTGAAATATGCATGTGTTTTGCAGGACGTATTAGGTTTGCAACCACTTTGAAGGCGTATTTCTCGCTGAAGTTTTGGTCAAACTCCTGTTTGCGACTTCAGAGGTATTAGCCGGCGTTTCGGTCCTCGGGTTCATTTCTTTCCCTGGCACGTTTACTTGGCAACCGCATCTCTCAGCGTTCGCCGGCGACTGCAATTTCAAGTTCATTAGTGACAGGGAACATAATTTAACAGAGACAGAAACAATCAGTGTGAGCAGCTCGGCTGATGATTAGTTGCTCACATGTTGCGGCGCACCCGGGGGGGGCCTTCGGGGAGCGGCGTCACGCCTGCCGCCCGCGGGACGGTACCGTCAGATCAAAGCTGAGGGCGTCGCGGTTGTACGTAACACTTAAGAATATGAAAACCTCTTCATCAGCTAAATCCCGACACGCCCTTTTGTGCCATTTCTTCCGATGTTGTCTTATGCCGGGTACGCTTGCACGTCTCCACGACTACCTCCCGTCGGGCACCCCGGCACACATCAGCTGTGTTATTGCGTTCGCCGTGCCCGAGTGCAGTTTCAGCACTTGAGTCGCAACATCTGCAGCACAATGCGCTTTTGCTTTGTGCTCGCCGTGTTATACTTTTTTTTGTATACGCTCACTGACAACCTTCCCCCGGGATCTGCCCAGAGCGTTCACCTGAAGGACATTCTACCCAGTTGCCATTGTTCGTGCACAAGAGGATGGCTCTTTAGGACGTGGGTGTGGAGGGTTTTTTTTTTGTTCGTCGTGTGCACGTCTTCTCTCCAATTTCAGAGATGTGGGCTTTCAATGGCTCGTTCATCGAAAAGCTCACCTCTCGGTTTAATTATTCCCTGTCATGTTCCAAGCTGTGAGGGGAGGGGGAAAAACAATGACCCTGTTTTCTGGTGCTAGCGGTCCGTCCTGAGCTCTTTCAGCCGACAACTTCCATTTCCCGTGGCAACTTCATAATGACAGACAGTTGACATTTTCGCTCGTTCCGTGAATGTCAAGCTGCAGCAGTAGCGGCGTTTAGTGTCGGACGGTGCGGTCCGAGTAAACAAGGTTGAAAGTTGATGAATACAAACGACTCAGCGGGATCATTAGAATAATTGCAAACAGAAAGATGAATGCTTCGTAGACCAACTGCGTGGCTTGCAATACCGTGTCACTCCGTTCAATGCGTTGCAGAAGGTCAGACAAAAAAAAGGACCAAAACCAAGCTATATTTTCCATAGGAAAAAAAAAAGTCACAATTAATCACATTTTTGTCCGTAGTTAACAATTATAATTAATCACATTTAATCGCAGATTACAATGTAGAGATGTAAATCTCTTTGTGGTACGCAGTAACTACATCAACTTTCAGGTAAAGGGATATACATTTTGGCTATTACTTTGTTTTAAAAATAATATCGTTAGAAATCCCACAGTTTTTACATGTTTAATGCGAACTATGTTTTCTCCCACTTTGTTCGATGGCCCTTGAACGCACCTTCTAACTTTGTCCCATGCTATAGAGAGACTAGAGATACCACAGATAGACTACTATACTGTAATTTTACCTTTTATTGATTTGTCCACAAATTCTGATACGGTGTTGGAATGCATAAAGGTAAGATTTGATGACCTTACTGAGTGCTAATGTGCATATTTGTTTCAGCGGATGGTGGCTCTGTATTCATTTTGTGCCTTCAATTTGATGTCGTTCCTGACATAGTTTGACAATATACACAAAAAATAAGGTCAGTTTGATTCGCTATAATTTATGCATGTATGCAACAAGCGGGGAAAACAACGTATGCTGCCTGAGTCACGCAAACACTGATGCACTAGCATGCTCTGCTAAACCAAGCACCCCTTCAAGTAGGAGATGGGAAGTTGGACGTTTTTTTTGTTGTTGTTCGGAAGGGGACAGGTTAATGTTTGTGAAGGGACGCCGCCACGCATGAGTGGTCCGCCGGGGAAATTGTTCCCCACACAAGCGTTCTTTCTCCTGACAACAACAGCATTTTATTCCGATTATGTCGGGCGGCTCAGACAGATTGTGATTGTTTTGCTCGTATGTGACGGTTATTTGATCCTTTCATGTCAGTGTGAGCAGCACACTTTTATCAGTCATTTTGACACAAAAAACATCTCCACCTTTATGGAAGCACGGCGCATACGAGGGTCTAGTAGGAATTTTTAGTCCGGTTTTGAGTCACTCTGACGGAACACCCAGAAGAGTTTTGATGTGTTAACATAGGCCCTAAGAGTCGTTAAAAACCACAAATGTGTTAATGTTACAGTACGTTTGTCTACTGCGGCTTATTTTGCAAACATTTAAAGCAGGGGTTTTCAAAGTGGGAGGCGCCAAAAGACGTGTTAGCACTTTGAGCAATGGCTCCCGGGAAATGTTTGTTCGGGTGTGAGGGAAAGCTAGTTTTGTTTAGCTTTCCTAAAGAGGCAAGCATCAGGTAGAAGCGTCTGGAGAAAAATATGCACATCTTCCTCGATTTTGTGAACATGCAGCAATACGTAGCTGGACTTTCCGCCAAACTGTGGCTGAAGTCCGACGCCTTTCCAGCATTACTCGTTCGTGGTGGAGAGTCAGAAGAGCAAGCTGTAAAAAACAGTTTTTCAGTGTCCTTACGGTGTTTATTTTGTGTAAGTAAAGGGACAAAAACGGTCTGTGTAGCATTATAGAGCTGACATTTTAAAGAGATAAATTGCTGTTCACGATCAACCCTTATACCGCCAGGATTAGGAAGGGGGTTTGACACGGAGTCCGGGAGATCCAGAAAGCTTTCTGTGCCGGTTGTTGTGTGCAGCTGCTCGGTAGGCGTCCGCAACGGAATACAAAGGCCCGGAAATGAGTACAACTGGTCTCCTTAAGACCAAGAACAGACATTTAATCAGGAAAGGCAGAACAAGAGGCTGAACAGGTGTCCAGTTTGTTCATGTAAGTAAGTTCACCAAGCTCTCGATCTCATTCCACATCACCCAATCCACTAAACACTTCAGTCGAGGGGTACGGGAGCAGCATCTACAGTAGTCGTTAAAATCTTACGCTGCCCCCTGCGGCTTTTGATGGTAATGTAGATTCCTTGGTTCATTGGCTGTCAGTCACAGGACCATCCCAACTTTTTGTGCAACATAGTCTGGAGCACAGGGTACACAGTTTTACCAACGAATGGGTGAAGACCGTAACTGGTAGGGTAGGGTGCTGAAAAGCGGGCATCTGTGTGTTTATGAGTTTGATTCGCCGGTCTAAGAAAGTCTTCCCTAAACTTGTCGATAGCCCGTAAAGGGAAGAGAAACTTGTGTTGCCTCAGTCATGTGGCGTCTGACATCATTCAAAAGCGTTTCTCACGTGGACTCTTTTGATGCCAGCAACCTCACTTGGCATTCTATTTGGGTTCTTTGACAGTTGATTGTGTTTGTGGTGGAAAATTGGACGGAAATAAAATATCCCGCTCACTAATACCTCAGCAGTCAAGTGAACGATTTCGACTCGGGACCAATTAAAAGCTGTGATTAATACTCCCCAACATATTTTACTTTATTTTAGGCCTCCACGCAGCCAGCAAAGGTCCAACTTTATGTATGGAGCTGGTGTGCAAGATGGAAGATGTTCTTTTTAATAATTCAGTTTTTGTACAGAAGGGAACAATAGGGTCTTTTTTCTTTCTGAGCCATATTCCAGCCAGGCTCTCTACCACCGGTTTCATCGCCCTCGCGGCGTTTGCCTGAAATTCTGTGAATATCACCAGTTTGATATGCAGGTTTTACACTCTCGGAGTCTCTTCCTGCATTTGCCTGCTTCTCCCCACGTAGGAGGCTCTCTCTTACCAGCCCATCACGGTCTGCCTGATTACACCCAAAGGCCAGACGATAGGGGAGGTGGCTCAGTGGGAAAATTGCATGCGGTGAAAGTCCGGTAGACGTACGAATGGGGGATTGCGGTGCTGAAATAACTGAGGGTCAAGCAAAGATGGCGTATGTAAAATACTTAGACTTTGTGTGTTTTATCCGGCGGACGGTTCATATGCAGAACGAAGCATCAGATAAGCTTTCCTGGTTCTGTGCAAATCTGTTATTACATCCCCAGCCCGGATCATTAGGATACTTTTAGCTCTGCTGTCCCACTTCCAGGGGCCGCTCTGACCTTGGGTCTGTTCTGCAGAAATGCACCAGGGGACACACATTAAGGGCGAGGAGATAGTTTGAGGTGTAAGACAACTTGAACGTTGGCAGTTTCTCCATGACGATCATCACAGAGTAACGTCACGTTTACATCTTCTCAGAGAAATGGAAATCGGGCTTTTCTGGTCGTTTTCGTTCCTTTGCTGGTTTGGGCGGATTTCTTCGAGTGGGATTATCCTCCAGAGGCTTTTAGGAACGTGTAAGCATCACTTAAGAGTTCATGGTGTGATTAAATTCAGAAGAAGAGGAACTAGCATTTACTGAGAACTCACTCGATATTACAGTACGCTTCATAACAAGATTATGGAACGCCATCTACTTGGTGCAGATGAGGGAACAAGTCTCAGAGTTTAGGGATTACATTCCTAACTCAGCTGGCTCAATCGGAAAGATTGGCAAAAAAGATTTTCGACAGTCCATGAATGCACCCGATCATCCTACGGCGCGGCCGAGGGCCGAGTCGGCTGGAAGAATCAGATGTTTCGGATCGTTGTCGCATCAGTAAATAGC
This sequence comes from Oostethus manadensis, assembly GCA_024372805.1. Classification (NCBI taxonomy): domain Eukaryota; kingdom Metazoa; phylum Chordata; class Actinopteri; order Syngnathiformes; family Syngnathidae; genus Oostethus; species Oostethus manadensis. Next base: position 1,106,644 of record QODF01000133.1, on the reverse strand, counting down.
CATGTCCACATGGGAACGAATTCAGCGGCTTCACTCTATTAAGGTTACTCCGATTCAATTTCTTCTTCCGCATTAAGCGCTTTCAACCATAAAAAAGGCAACATGAACGGCAATACAAATGTTACATCGTAAAAAGGACCTAACTGCCCCATTGCTGCTGTGTAAGTCTTGGCTGTGTCTTATTTATGTCTAATATGTCTTATTTCCCGTTATTGTGTCTATTATTCTAGGCAACATCAGTATAATAGTGACTATAGGGGTGCTGTTTTATGTATAGAGGGCTCTAATCATGTTACAAGTCATACTTAGAAGGTCGAGAACAGGTTTTATATGATGCAACTACACAAATATTCCGTTTATAAACTAGAAAAGCACTCGGAGCGGACCCCCGCCGAGCGAAATATTAGACCTACATTGAATTATTCCACATATTTCGATTCCCCGATCATGAAAAAAACACCATTTGCAACTGGATTCATAGTGATGGCAATTTTAGTTCAAGTAGTTAGTCACAAAAATGGCATTTTCCAGGATGGAGGTATTCTGCTGGTTCTAGCTCCATGGCTTTTGAAGATACACATCCGTTGGCACACACCAGATTCCACAGTGTCGATATCTATCTATTTATCTGTCTATCTATATAACGGGCTTTATAGCTTCAATTCTTCTCTCTCTATGATGAAAACAGAAAAGGGCCCCAATTTTTTGTATTTTCGATGGTAGTATCCAGAACTATTCCATTATCTGGATCAGTCTTTGATATTTTGGTAGAACCTGTCGGAAACTTGTCCTGTATTTTTTCCCAAATGCTCCGAAATTCCTGGATTCAGACGGCGATCGCCCCAAAGTGTATGCACTTTTTCTGTATCCCATTTCCGACAATTCCTGAAAATGTCATCCATTCAGAACGTTTCAAATGAGTTCCTATAACGGAGGTAATAACATATAACTTGAAAAGACATTTTGAGGAACGTCGGAAATTCCTGAAATTCCTGCGCTTGGCGGAGGTAATAAGGAATCTTTCTTCTCTGCAGTTGAGTTGGGCAAAGCGTCACGTTTGGAAGTGACATCACCCGAGTAGCGCCTCTCAGCTGCACAAACATGGCGGTGTACGAGGCAGAGGATGTTTACGATGATTACAGCCAAGATGTGAGCCATGTCAATAGATCTTGAGGAGAAAATAAGGAAGAATCATCTGCACAGAAGATGGATTTAAGATGTGGAGCTAAAGATTGGTCGCCTTGCAACCACAGATTGGAACGTCTAAATGACTCTGGAATTGCTTATCCTTCAATTATTATTTGAAATCGGCTTATTAATGATCGTAAAGGGAAGTGTATTAGCATATTGCTGTGAAAAGATGTTTATATAACATGTATGGTGCTTTGTGGCCTTGTCGCTTTGGTGGAATAGTGTTTAGAATACTATATGTAAACAGAACAGGACTTACTCTGTTTGTTTGTTCTTGTGTTGTATTTTTTCCCCGCGTACCGCTTCGGAAATAGCATCTTTATTCCACACTTTCAAGCCAAATGCTTTTCCGAAAGGTGCTGGAACTATAAATGTGATTTTTGCGGATTTACCGTTGGCTTTCAGAAAACCATGTACGACGTAATTGCAAACAATACATAACGTGTCTAAGCAAAGTGGATAAATCCTGTCGGTGACCTTTTAAGTCATCATCGTGCTCGCAAAAGGCAAGTTAAAGTGAGTTCACATTTCAAAGTAATGCACAAAACAGGATGGAGCCGCAAGAACACCCCCACCTTTTCTCCCATTCACTCTTTTCATGGCCGTTGGTAACTGTGGTTTGGAAACAAGCTGGCCCTACGTAATAACCCCCAAATCAACTCCATGTGGCCTTCCTATGTTTTAGCGAGGCCCACCTCGTTACACTAATATGCAGGATCCCGAATGCCAGTGCCATTCCAAGAACCTGAACTTGTAATTTTAGTGCTTCCTTGCGGTTTTGCTCCGCTCTGCAAATTCATGTTCAAGTCAAACAGTCCCGGAGACCCAAGAAGCCAAAATGAACAAACCCGGAAAGCGGCGGAAAGACTTCTCTGATGATTTCCTTTGGAGACGCACTGGATTGTAATAAATTCCAAGCGCGTTTGTTTGCTCGTTAGGATAAAGAAAAGCGTCGCCTGCGGCCTGGAGGAGCGCGCATAGCTGATTTCATCTCTGACATTGTTGTAGGAGTGATGGGCACCCGAGGCTTCCGGCTCAGTTCTTAATTCAAATCAAAGGACAGACAGCCGGCTTCCTCCAGCCCAAAGAAATGGGAAAAAAAAAACAAAAACAATTATCGAGACTTTGTCTGGGAATTCACTTTCAAGCATGGAATACGCTCAGAACAAGGACATGACTTTATTTCTCAGACAAGAAGTAGGAGAAATATATGACAGACTGCATAATCGTGTGGGAACGATCTTCCCTAAAAATCTGCAAAGATTGCACATGATTAGTTAATGTTCAAAATAGCTGGGAACATGTTCGTAACAATATAACGTCACACAGGAAATAAACATTTCCTATGGAAGCTTTTTTTGTAGGATGCTAAAAGTACAGTTTTTGCACACCGTCTTGGTTATCGTACGGCCAAACACGCCGCATAACAAACTGGTCCAAAAACTCGCCCAAAGTGCCCAAACAAAAGCATCCATGTGTCAGTGACTCAGTCCCTGTGGAAAATAATCATGAAATAAAAATAATGCATGCGGTTAGCTGGGACACTATAGGCAGATTCCGGCCAAGGAATCCTTTAATCATCTTACTTATGTACCAGTGGGTGGTTTATATGTTCTTAGAAAGAACAGAGAACGATGAACAACTAGTATCTGTCTCCTTACTTGCGATGAGGCGTTCATGTGCACTGTGTTTTTCTGGCTGGTGAATTCAAGAAAGAACTTGTTGCAAAGTAGGATTATGTTACAGTAGGATCGTAATGTAAAGGTTCCTAGTAGGGTTGGGCGATATGGACCTTAACATGTGTCGCGATACGACAATATAATTTAAAATATACTAAAGTTTTATATGAAAAGCTGCAAAACTTGTCTCTTTTAATGCACAGCATAGGACACTCATACAACAGAATCATCAGATGATTAGGGCAGACGAGTGGAGCCGCGGCTGCAGGAGATTATCTATCTTCTTGCAGCAGACCTCCAAATTCTTGTCGCTTGTAATGCACAGCATAGGATACGTACAATAAAATCGGCAGATTAGCGCAGACAAGTGGAGGCTCGGCTGCAGGAGCATCATCCCTCTTCTCGCAGCAGGTCACCAAAATCTTGTCTCTTTTAATGCACAGCATATGACATTCATACAACAAAATCATCTGATTAGGGCAGACGAGTGGGGCCTCGGCTGCAGGAGATTATCTATCTTCTCGCAGCAGGCCACCAAAATCTTGTCGCTTGCAATGCATAGCATAGGACTTGTACAATAATATCGGCAGATTAGGGCAGACAAGTGGAGGCTCGCCTGCAGAAGCGTCCTCCCTCTTCTCGCAGCAGGCCACCAAAATCTTGTCTCTTTTAATGCACAGCATAGGACACTTAGCCAAGAGCGGTGGTGTTGCTAGAGCGCAGCCCCTCTCTTGCAACAGGTCCTCAAAGCTCTTGGCCTCCCCTAATGTGCGACATGTTCTATCCAAACAAATTTTTATTACCATCAACACTAAAACCACTATTTATTTATGAATCAAAATTCTCTTATTGGCATAAAAATGATAGATACTGTACAGTAAATCCAAGAGTTAGTTAATACATGACTGATATGTGTTGATGGTATAATAATGAGTATTGTCATATTAGTATCGGTAATATGTATAACGGATTCATTAAACTGCATATTGTACATGTGTAATGTATAATAAGCATAATAAAAACAATGAAATTAAAAGTAAACTTACCTACGGTGCTGAGTTTAGAACGTCCAAAGCAAGCCAGTCTATTCCAGATTGTTCAGGGCAGCTGCTTTCACAACATGAGATCTTCTCATCTTGAGATGTTTTCACCTGTGTGTTCCACCGGGGGAAAAAAATCTTGTCCTTGAGGCCAATACATGGTTGAGTCACTCGCCCACTCCACATGTCTGTTGTCGCAGTGGCAAAAAACTCCACTGCGGCCGTTGTTGTTTTCCGTTTTTCTTGGCGGGCCAGTAAAGGCATCGTGCATCTCGGATCAAATTTGGAGAGGAGGCGATTACAGAAGTCCTTCCTTACACAAGTACCGCCCCGTTTGGGCAACAATTTATTTTCCTATAGTCTCCATGCGTCATTTTCTTATCACTGGGAGAATTTATACCAGTATGCCGGTATCTTAAAATGATCGCCCAACCGTAGTTCCTCGTTAGGTTGCAGAGGGAATGGAACTTAACACACAAAAGGTAAGTAAGAAATATACAAGACAAGTACCAATACGAGTGTAGAACAATTAACTTAACGCCGTTGCAGAGGAATGAACTGCAGCAGCAGGGCGCTGACAGTTTGTCGTGGTCGGCCGGCTTCCCAGCAACGCAAAGCAAGGCATGATGGGAAGCAGGGAAGCGGGTCGCAAACAGTTTTCTGCACGTAAAACTATAATTATTCCCATAAAATGTGTTTTGGGTCAATATTTTTGGTGTCTGGAGCAGATTAATAAAATTCTAAAAATAGCTTAGTTTTTTGTCTGATCTTTTTGGAATGGATTCATAGTGACAACCGTTTTGACAACAGTATGCTATTTTTGTCAAAATGCACTGGACTGTATGATGTAGAAGAGCGGTAATAAGAATTCTCATAAAAGCCAAATAAGGCAGAATCTTTTTGTAGAAGAACACGAACGACTGACTTTTATGTGCCTGCTCTTAGGTATTGGCTAATTAGGTTTCTTCTTCTTCCTCCCCATTGGGAACAGTCAAAAAGACTTATTTCACAGAATTGCCTCCCGTCTACAAAAAAGATCTTAATGATCACACATCACCAGTGAATGGAAAAGCCCTTGAACAACCCAGAATTTAATGTCTCCTTTCATCCGTCAGAGTTTCCGCCATGTTGGGATAAAATACTTGCTGGAGGGGAACTGCCCTGACTGACTTGTTGCTTGCCGTTTCTCTCGAGACCTTCGCTTTGGCTCGAACCCTGATAGCGTCTGAAACGGTTACCGGAGATGACCTCACGCCTTCAGGCGATCTGTATGGGCCAGAACCCGACACTTTGTCACCTGAAGTACTTGGGTTACCTCCCCAGACCCTCATGTTGGGACTTTGCAAAAGACCTTTTGCTGTGGGTTTATTATGACGTTGATTTTGATTTTCCACCGCGTCCTGTCAACACTTCTTAGCGGCCGATGAAAACATGTTGTGGAGAGCACTTCACCCTTCACTCTGTTTGCATAAAGGGGCCAAACGTTTTTCATCCGAGGGCTGCGTACGGATAAATTGGAGGAAGCTTGGGTCAGACATTATTGAAGCTAAAACCAAGGGCAGTATGGGCTAAAATATCTGAACAAAACATCTTTTCAGCATTTCAGCTTCGCATTATACAGGAGTACTCGCGCTTTCTTTGGCGCGAGCCAATAACGGGCCACAAGGGAGCTCGCGGCGAGCTTGTCGACCCGTCGGAAATCGCAGGAGGTCACTGCTCAGCGTAGCGGTCTGACTCTCGGTGGTCTTCTCGGAAAGAACGGTAAAATCATCGCACGCAACTTAACACGCAAAAAGGTGGGTAAGAAATATACAAGACGAGTTCCAGTATGAATGTAGAATAAAAGCAACTGTCTGGACTGCTGCCCATCATGCATTGCTTCCAGTCAAAGATCAAATCTGTTTGGAGTTCATTCAGCTCGTTGCCGTTGTTGCAGCCAAAGGAGAAGCAACGCATGATGGGAAGCAGTTAAGACGTTCTTGTTTCGAATTCTACACACATATTGGAACTTGGTTTTGTATATTTCTTACCTGCCATTTGCATGTTAAGTTGCTGTGTGAGGATTTTCTTAGCGTTATGTTGAGTAATGACCTCCTGCATTTTCTTATTGAGTTTTCGTATAGCTGCTGCCAATTAAAGAGCTACCTGTTAATCAATTCCGGTTATTATTATAATTACCTGGTAACGTGTCGTCACAAAATGAACGTAAGATTTCCACCCAAAGAATTTTTGAAAACGTAATCCAACTTCAAAAACGACATGCGGTGTGTGATATTTAAACTTAGCAATTTGATTTTATCTTCAACTCATTTGTGTCTGTTGGTATTCTGTAGCATGCGGGGAATATCATCTGACGACTGACGGCTTTCATTTCTGCCCGCCCGAATTATTTGTTTTCTGAATTGGAGGCAGCAGACCGTGACATTGTCCAAACAGCAAACATTTGTGCAGACATTTTGATAATTGCTCACTTGGAATATAATCTGGACCTGGCTGGATTCGAAAAGGACGTTGTTTTTGTGAACAAAGAGAAATAATAGTCGTGTCTATCAAAATTCATTTGTGCATTTGATGGGGGGAAAAAACAAGACTTCAGAGAAAACCCCCAAGGACCAGGCAGCAGCAAACCCCATCTCCGTGCAGGTGTATCGCAACAATGGAATGATGGGGAAGGAGGGATGCGGGACGCGCTTATTAACTGATGATGAACTGCCGTTCTACTTCTCGTGAAATGTGCATCCACCAAGCGCCGCTTCAATGGCTGATGGCGAAACATAAATGACTTCAATTAATGTGATATCAGCTTTCTGATTTGTTTTAGCACAATTTCTACGCAGTTTATGCACAGTTCATCATAGTAACCCTGTAATATTAGAAGGAAAAATTATTTTAGTACCATAGAGTTGACATATGAAAACATATGTTAAATGTTTTTGTTTTTTTTTAGGTTGGAATAAAGATGTCATTTTTGGAAAATTGGGTTATACCGATATGGGTAAAAAGTCAACATATAATGAGAATACAGTCATAATATTTTGAAAACAAAATTTCAGAAGATTATTTATGACAAAAGTTAAAATATTTGGGAAAAAAAAGACGCTTTGTCTTGAAAAATATATTTAACTTTAACTTGTGTTGCTTTGCAAAATAAAGTGACCCTTGTATCCTGTATTTTTGAGTGTGTGGCCCTCGTACAAAAAAGTTTGGACTCCCCTTACCCTTACCCTTACTCTAACCCTAACCCTTACCCTTACCCTTACCCTAACCCTAACCCTTACCCTATCCCTAACCCTTGCCCTTGCCCTTGCCCTTGCCCTTACCTTAACCCTTACCCTGACCCTTACCCTTACCCTTACCCTAACCCTAACCCTTACCCTTACCCTTACCCTAACCTGTACCCTTACCCTTACCTTAACCCTATCCCTATACCTATCCCTAACCCTTGCCCTTGCCCTTACCCTAACCCTTACCCTTACCCCAACCCTTACCCTGACCCTTACCCTAACGCTAACCCTTGCCCTTACTCTTACCCTAACCCTTATCCTAACCCTATCCCTATCCCTAACCCTAACCCTTACCCTTACCCTTACCCTTACCCCAACCCTATCCCTATCCCTAACCCTTACCCTTACCCTTGCCCTTGCCCTTACCCTAATCCTTATCCTAACCCTATCCCTATCCCTTGCCCTTACTCTTACCCTACCTCTATTGGTATCATATGCTATCTGGTGTTGCTACAATGGAGTGAGTTGCATACAGTCTCTTAAAAAAGGAAGAACAGACAAACCATGAAGACGTAAACTAGGTCATGGAGAACCACTATCCACTTTACATATCCACCTGGAGTTGGAGTTTGTTGACGCCCAGCAGAAAACCCTTGAGCAATTACTAAATCGGCAGTTTTCTGTTGGATTTGTCACATTGTTGCAGTATTCCTTCTCACCTTCCGATGACAACACGCGTGCCACCTTTCAGTTTTTGGATAAATAAAACAACGGTTTGCTGTTCGTGTTCACAGAAATCGATACTGCTTGTGTACTTTATAATAAATTCCTAGCTATCATGTTTGCCACAATGAGTAGCCAAGAAAAATATTATAGTTATCCTTTGCCACTTCAAAGCTTCAAATTTGGCACATTTTACAAATCTTTGCTGTTTTGTGGTTAAATATGGAAGCTTTTGTGTCAAAAATAGGCATATTTAAACACATTTTATACAATTCATTTGCCTAAATGAAGCATTTTCAAGCTTTAAAATGGTTAAAGGAACTAGAATGGAATAAGGCATTCTGAAGGCGCATGCAAAGATGATGTGATGATATGCAGTATTCTACACTTGACATTAGGTGGCAGTAACGTTCATTTTTATAGTTAGTGCAAAGAAAACAACAACCCTGGAAATACGCTTAAAATACAGAACAATAAGACTTGTAAGACATATCGAACATAAATAGGAGTCAAGTCAAGGGCCGCACGGTGGGCTAGTGTTCAGCACGTTGGCCTCACAGGCAGGCGATCGTGGGTTCGGGTCTTTGGTGGAGTTTGCATATTTTCCTTATTCCCAAAATAAGCAATGAAAAATATGGAAATATTTTACAAGATTAAAAGTCGTAGTTTCACAAGAAAAAAAATTGTAACATTATGAGATTAAAAATCGTAATTTTACAAGAAAAAAGTTTTCATTTTACAATATTAAAAGTTGTAATTTTATTTAAATAAAAATCCTAATTTTACTAAAAAAAAGTTTGCATTTTACGACATCAAAAATCGTAATTTTACAAGATTAAAAGTCATAATTTTACGAAAAAAAACTTGTAATTTTACAACAATAAAAGTCGTAATTTTACATGATCAAAAATCCAGATTTTACAAAACAAAAGAGGGCATTTGACAACATAAAATTTTTTAATTTTACAAGATTAAAAGTCATAACTTTACGAGACACAAAATTGTACTATTACAAGATTAAAAGTCGTCATTTTGAGAGATTAAAAGTCATAATTTCTGTGAAGAAAAGTCATAATATTACGAGATTAAAAATAGTCATTTTCCCAAAAAAGAGGTGTCATAAAAATCTTTTATGAGAAAAAAAGTTGTAATTTTACAAGATTAAAAATTGGGATTTTGTGAGAAATAAATTGTCATTTTACAACGATAAATCGTAATTTTGCTAGATCAAAAATCGTGATTTTAAGAGAAAAAAGTTGTCATTTTGCGAGATTAAAAATCGTGATTTTTACGAGAAAAAAGTTGTCATTTTGCGAGATTAAAAATCGTGATTTGCTCGGACTGCATACTGATTTTACTTCCATTGCTGGCATTTTTTATGTTTTCATTTTTTGCAAAACAAATCCGAGGCTCCGACAGCCCGCGTGTTACTGACTGCAGCTTTGACACTTACGTTATTAGGGCGACGGAGCCGACGGAGCCGACGGAGCCGACGGAGCCAACGGAACCGACGCCGTCTCCAGCGGTACAGCAGGCTCTGTGCCGGAATGTCCTGGATGCCGTTTGGGGAACGAGCGTCTGCAGGAGACGGCATGAAAAGGACGGGACCGGCTGGCTGTTAATAGACGGAGGGACGTCGTAACATGAGAATTCTCGCTCGGCTTTTCCTTGTGCGGTGCCTGCTCCCTCGCACCGCAGTCATCTTTTTGGGTTAGCTGTCAGTCCGTGACCTCATGCTTACTTTACCTCCAGACAGACAAAGATCAAATTCCGAGATAGCGCTTTCAGCAAATGTTATCGTTAATGAAATCTCTTTGTCAGAGATGATTTGGGTTTTATGTTAGTGCGTGGAAGTACCGTTTGCTCCCAGCCAAGTGTGTGTTGCAGCTCAGAAAGTTGCCTGTTATCTTATAATTGCTCAATTGCTGTTATATAACCTGGACCTCTGCATGGGTTTCAAAGCAAAAGCGCCGCGGTCATATCATTATCGAAGCAAGCAGGCATATTTTGCTTTTCTCTGCCAAATGTGTCTCTATTGTTTCAAGCGCCGCAGAGGTAAAGGAAACACACTTTTGTCAGGCGTTCCTGATTCTAGCGGTCTGACGCCCGACACATCCACGGAACGGAACTGAACGATTGTGTCATTGCCTGCATTTTTTCATCCATTAAGACTAATTTCTCCTACTTGTTGGTCGAAGTTCATTCAGTTGACGTTGGTCAGCAAAATTTCCGTTGGGTCGACAGCCTCGTTGTGACGGTAGGTGCGGTAGATTCCCCGAAAACAAACTAGACCCAGCATTCACGGTATGCACGCTCTAAAGGATGTGCAATTGGGTTATTAATTGAAAGGGGCGTGTTCCAAAAAATAGCAGTGTCTGCCATTGAGTTTACAAACTCAAAAGTATTTTTGTGCAAACTTATATTTCGTTTTTTGGAAGTGCTTCACATCTGTGCGCCATGGACTCGACCACCTTTCAGCTGTTATTGCTCCCCAACATTCTTTTACAACATTCCACAATTCATAAACATTTCTTGGTTTTGCTTCACAAACAGCATTTTTGATGTCACGCCACAAGTTCTCCATTGGATTAAGGTCCGGAGATTGGGCTGGCCCCTCCTTAACATCAATTTAGCTGGTTTGGAACCAAGATGTTGCTGGTTTATTAGTGTGTCTTGTTGAAACGGCCATTTCAAGGGCATGTCCTCTTCAGCAGAAGACAACATGACCTCTTCAAGTATTCTGACATATGCAAACTGATCCATGATCCCTGCTATGGGATAAATAGGACCAACACCGTAGTAGGAGAAACATGCCATATCATGATGCTTCATTGTCTTCACTGTGGCTTGAATTCAGAGTTTGGTGGTCGCCTCTCAAACTGTCTGCGGCCCTTGTACGCAAAAAGAACAACTTTACTCTCATCAGTCCACAAAATGTTCCTTAATTTCCCTTTAGGCCAGTTGATGTGTTCTTTGGCAAATTGTAACCTCTTCTGCACATGCCTTTTTTTTAATAGAGGGACTTTGCGGGGGATTCTTGTAAATAGATTAGCTTCATACAGCCATCTTCTCACTGTCACAGTACTTACAGGTAACTCCAGACTGTCTATGATCATCCTGGAGCTGATCATTGGCTGAGCCTTTGCCTTATTTAATCTATTTTTCTAGTTTTCTTTTGTTTTTTGTTTTTTTCTCTGGAGATACGAAACAGCAGTGAGTAATTTTTTTCCTCTGGCTGAACTCACGACAGTTTCTATGCGGTTTATGCAGAGTCCATAACCCCGTCACAGGGGTGTCCAAATTGTGGACCCGTGGCTGTTTTTTAATTGGTTCATTCTAAAAATTTGATTGAAGAAAACCCGGGCGCCCGCCCTGGACCGCCGCCCCATTTGCAGGGCACCGGACCCTTAGGAAGTTCATCGTAAGATTGCAGTATCTGGTGTAAAGGTAGCAGATTAGGATTGGGTGTTTAGAGTTCTTTCTCATGCTGACATGATCGCATATCATAAGAAGCAGTCGGATGGAATTGCTTTATTTTCTGCAAGAACTTAGCTCGGAGCCTCAGGCTTTTTTTTGTCGTGGGTTTGACTCTTAAGTTACAAAGAGAATGAATGAACGCATTTCCCATCCATTCCTTACACAACATAAAAACTGTTAGATGCAAAAACCAGCACTGGGTTGCTTCTGCGCTCTCACGGCACCCGTTTCCTTCCGACGCACAAAGTACCCACTAAAGTCTGAACTTTGACCCCAATTCCCAAGCGGCCGCCGTGTCGGATGGCAAGACAAGCAAACTTCCTCTGCGGCTCATTTTGTCCGATCTAACTCTGTGTGGAAAGTCGAGTCCCTTTCAAAATGTAATACTTACTTTAAAAATGACGGGCATCGGATGTTCGCTGCGTGCAAGGGGCTGCACTCCAGCAACACCACCGCTCTTGGCCAAGTGTCCTATGCTGTGCATTAAAGGAGACAAGTACCGTAGCTTTTGTGGGACAAGAACGTTTTACAATTGGAAAGTCACAATCGAATCGTTTGAATTTTGCAGCTTCGGTCTCGAAAATAGTTAATAGTTAGTCAATGAAGCAAAAAAATATTCATGCTGGAGCATTTTCGAGCTTAAAAATGGCAAAACGGGCGAAACTAGAAGGATAAAGTATAAGCAGCGCTCTACAATGGTCACTAGGTGTCACTAGAGACACGCAAACGCCGGACTTGATTGTCGGAACAACTGGGTTTTGTAGCGGGTTTGAATGAGCTCACAACCGGCACAATAAACCCTAATAAAAATCCCGCTACTGCCGCGGTCGTAAGCCGAAACTCAGCTCTGAAACCCCAGGGTCACTTCCTGTCCACATTTTGATCAGCACAAGTTATATTTGTGTATGAAATTGCTTATTTATTCTCATTTTGTCTTCTATATTGGGTAATTGGAGTGTGAAGGTGAGTATACGGGTGTGTTTAGAGGGCTCTAATAACCTTAAAAACCATATTTAGAAGATCATAAACAGAAATTCACTTGTCATGGTCGGGTCTGGAACCAAGTAGCCGCAATAAGCGAGCGATTATTGTATTATGTCGATGAGGGTTAACTGTCGATTAATCGCATCTTGATGCAATTGAAGCCAAATGAAGTGTCCTACTTGGGGACGACCAGCAGAGGCGCTGTTGTGTCTTGACCTGAAAATAAAGACCGCAGTTTGATCCTACAAAAATGTCAGAAAGAGAAGGGCGGTCATTCTCAAACACGTACTAATCTTACGCTTTTATTCTGAAGGGGACATTTTATGCAGAGAGAATGTCGTCAACTAACACTCCCATAGGTGGCGACAACACTCTGTAGTGTTAGAAACCTTTTATCGTAGAAGAAGACAACGTTTGGTAATACTGTAGTGTATTTTCACTAAGCTGTTGAATGTGTCGGTCCTATCTCATGTTGAGCCAAAGAAAGTGTTTGTATTTTATGTTTATTATGTGGTCGGCTGTAGAATGTTAGTTATCGATTTAAATTGCCATATTCAGAGGTGTTTGACATGGCCATGTTAAAATTGCCAATTCTAACTGCTAGCGCATATATTAGCACTGAGCTAGCATTTAGTTTATGTTGAATGTCACAGAGAATTATTTTCCTATCCTATGTGAGTTATGATTGGCACGCATGTTTCTGTATGTTTACGCTCTCTAATGGAGCTCTTCTGGAGTCTTTATGGAGAGCAAGTAGCGAGTAGAGACCGCTAAGCTGTTGAATGTGTCGGTCCTGTCTCTTGTTGAGCCACAGAAAGTGTTTGACTGTCATTATGTTCAATTGCCAATGCTAATTGCTAGCGCATAGATGGGGTTTTCAATGTAAATTAGCATCGAGCTAGCACTTAGTTTATGTTGAATGTCACTGAGAAATGTTTCCATACGAGAGACCAAACATTAGCCTGAGCCAAATGAAAAACCTTTAAGCTGCACTATTTTTGTGGATAAAAAAAAACTAAAAACTGTTATTTGGATTACCTTAAATTAAACCTCATTACTGACTTTCCAATAAATTTCAACTACTTGAGTCAAAACTGTTCTGCAGTTAGAGTCACCGCCTGTTATTATGGGATGGAAGAATCGGAGCTTTTCTTCCAGGCAGTCGCACGCAGCAGTGTCTTAAAGGTTGGGCAAAAACAGGAGTCGCGGTGCCCATTTTAAGATCATGTTGCTCAACAAAGTCGAGTCATCAAATAACCTTCCTCTGCTAAACGCCACACCGGAATCGAAACAGGAGTCCCGAATATTCCGAGAGATCCTGCCGTCCCGTCATTTGGGATTGACTGCCACATCTTAAAGTAGCGCTCGGGATCGACGAAAATGACCAACCAGAGAGAAGAGGAATATGAAGAGGCCAGGCATCACATTTTTTTCAGGAGGGCTTTCGTCATTTTCAGAGTAATATTGATTTGTTGGGGCTTTGGATTTGTAGCACGTGAGGTTTTACGACCCGCTCGGGGACTAATTGTCGCAGACGGAAACCTGCTGCCAGACAGCCCGACTTCACCAATCACCGTGTCTTTTTCTGCCATCGTCGCCTGCCACGTGATGGATGGTCTGTTTCCACAAAATTCAACGGAGCCACCCGACAAGGACTGTGCGGCGCTTGCGGAAACATGTCTGAATAAATAGGGATGGGAAACCTGCAATGCTTTGTTCGGGTCGGTTTAAGCAGCATGGGATCCAAAGCTTACTTGAGAACAGGGTCAGCGTCTGTACAGTAAGACCAGGAAACCGACGCAGTAGCGGCTCCACATTGGAGAGACCGCAAATAAACAGTTACAACATAATATCATAAAAATGCAATATTTCATTTATTATGTTGGAACTGGTGTTGGTGACATGTAATCCGTACTGTCTGTCAAACGTCTGCAGCATTTCCCGAAATGCGGGCTTTTCAACTGTACTAAGGAGCAGCATTTCTTTCGCAGTGACTTTCTGGGAACATTTTGCACTGCTCTGTTTGTATTTGCCGAGAGACTGTACGTCGGACAGGAGGTCTCACTCTGTTCACCGTTGCGCAATCCTGCATGAACACTGAAGAGACGAGGAAAACAGACTCGGGTGAGCGTGGCATTATATGGAGGCTGGCAAAATGCGTTCATGAATTATCAGTTTTTTTTCTGAACAAGAAATCTCATCACGTTTTAGTCTCGTGACACCCCTCATAATAAGCATAAAACACTTTCTAATGCTCAACAAGAGACAGGCCCGGCACAATCAACAGCTGCGTGGCAGCGGACTACAGCGCTTCTTCTATGATTTGACAGGTGTATTCAAAATTCATTTTATAGAGTATAATTACAGTTTTATATGCAGAAAATAATATAAACGATGAGTATAGGAATATATAGAGTATATGAACTCTTACATGTGTGGAACGGCCATCGGAATAAATGTGTTTATTTATTTAGATGTAAATTCTACCCACCGTTCCTTGCCGTTTTTGTAACCAAGACAAAGTCGCTGGGGATCGGTAAAGACTCCGGATCAGTTCGGAACAACGGAATGAAAACCTTGGAAAAGGCTCCGGTGGAGGTTTGTACTGGCTGCTTCGCTCATTTTGCTGTCAATCAAAAAGGGATTCTGTCTCAGACAGATCATCCCATCGATAAAATGTACACACAGGGGTACACATTTCACCACTTTTTTTGACATTCTAGGGTTAGCTGAGCTTTTTTTGAACATTTTTGTCAAAAAACCAAACCGGGGCTTTCAAAACCGAGGTCCGGCTGCACTTCCTGTGGATTCAAACAAGTCACAAGTTGAACAGCGTCCCTGAAGCGCCTGTGTTCAAAATGGGAGATTCCACTATACAACCCCGAAGACCCGGGCTGAGTGCAATTCATATTTCAATGTGAAGAGCAGATTAAGACTCTGCCCTGCCAGGGATTAGGTTGGTCTGACATAAAGGAGAGTAGACACCGGAGGTTGTCACGTGGGATGGAGCTTATGGTAGAAATGTCAGGTATCTGCAGTTCCTGGTGGCGGAAGAGCGGAGGTGGTACCGCGATCGTTATAAGGCTGAGTGACGGATGAATTAGAGGGAATTTGAACACTTTGTACCAAGAGCTAGCTTCGGTAGCCAAGGACCGGCCCCCACCCAGCTCGCTTTGCACCCGACCCCTTTGAAAGGGGGGACTCAGGTTACCTTTTCAAGCTGTGCCCGACCGGGGCCCATGGGTGAAGGCCAGGGCACCAGACACTTGCCGTGGTGCCTTACCTCCAGGCGGATCGGTGCGGCGTCTGCAGTGATGCGGACTCCGCATCGGTCCGTTGCGGTGAAGAGGGAGCCGAGCCGAAAGGCAAAGCTCTCAATTTACCGGTCGGTCTTCGTTCCTAACCTCATCTGTGGTCATGAGTTTTGGGTCACGACTGAAAGGACAAGATGGTGGGTACAAGCGGCCGAAATGAGTTTTTCCCGCAGGGTGGCTGGGCTCTCCCTTAGAGATAGGGTGAGAAGCACTGTCATCCGGGCAGACTTGGAGTAGAACCGCTGCTGCTCCGCATTGAGATCGAGATGAGCTGGCTCGGACATCTGGTCAGGATGCCTGGGGGGGTGTTTGCGTCTGAACGGTAGGAGGCCTTGAGGAAGACCCAGGACACGTTGGAGAGTCTGTGTCTCTCAACTGGCCTGGGAACGCCTCGGGATCCACCGGGAGGAGCTGGCAAGGGAGAGGGAAGTCTGGGCTTTCCGTGCTTAGGCTGCTGCCCCCGCGACCCCACCTCGGATAAACTGG
>QODF01000133.1:1048199-1081110 GCA_024372805.1 Oostethus manadensis | reverse complement strand
GAGTGATTGCATTCAGCCCCAGTTTGCCTAATATTACAGTATAATATACCAAATACTACGTTTGGGTAGTGTTTACGTATTATCCGATACTGGTACTTAAAAACTTGGAACACGTGAAGATTTTGTGCAAAATCCACAATTTTTTCAACAAAAATGTTGTGACGTGCAAGTTTAACATGATCAGAATAGCAATACTTCAATAATATAAATAAAATGACAACTAAGTCATTAACAGTTCAGTAGTGTAAAACAAAGTACACAGCAAATTGTGGTAATTAGCTCTGCAAAACCTGCTCGCTCGAAATGTTGATGCATTGATGCTGGGATTATTCCAGTTTACAGTGGAATACTGAGTTTGGCCGTGCATCAAACCCTTGATATGGAAACTCCAAAGTTTACGTTTTTATTCCAAGCCTACGCTTGAAGATGAAGATAATGACGGAATTTGGAGTTCCATCTCTCTCTTTCTCGCCGTTTGTTTAAACTCTCTGCCTTGTCCTTTTCATCTCCTTCAAAATGATCTTTCCAGCCCGTGTGGTTCTCCGCAATCCCAAGGCCACGGATTTTTTTTTTTTCATGGCTTAACCCCTCTTTTCTTTGGAGGAAGGTGGTGGTGGTGGTGGTGGTGGTGTGGTGGTGGTGGGGGGGTAAGATAATATACAGAACAAAGAAAAAAAATCACCTCAGGAGGAAAGCAAGCTTTCATGTGGTCTTCATGGCCGCGGATGACGAGCAGCAGCCGGCCTCGCTCCACCACGCCGCAATTGTGCTGTAGATGAAGTCGGCCAAACGTCGCAAGACGAGAGGCGCCTTGCAGCCTGGTAGATGGAAGGCGTTGTGGCGCAATGCAAAAAGCAATGCAAATGCGGCCAATGGATGCCTCATTGTTATTGGCCAACATGGTCTTGTCCTAAATTCATGCGCTCCTATAATGCTTTTCCTCTTTTCTGACCTATAAATGTTACAGTGTTGTACTCCCGTGTTGAACGATGCCAACGCGTCAGATAATGACATTAGCGCATTTTCTAACTGCTGCGTTCTACAGTTATTTTAAACACTTCCTTATTCGGGCAACGTTGAGCATCGGCTCCCAGGAAATGTCTGTTCGGGTGTGAGGGAAAGCTAATTTTGTTTAGCTTTCCTAAAGAGGCAAGCATTAGGCAGAAGTGATTGTAGTTGCTGATTCCCGGCCAGCAATAGAAAAATATGCCATATCTGTCAACGATACTTCACGCGGGACTGTTTTGTGGACACGGGCCAGTACAAAGATGGACTATCCACCAAACTGTTGTCTGAAGTCAGATCACAAGCTCACCGATTTCTGAAGCTGCTAATAGCTGTTAAAAGTCGACATTTTTAAAAGATAAATCGCAGTTTACTATCAGCTCCCGTATCGCCAGAATTAAGAAGTGGGGTTTGGCAGCTGTCTGGAATTCCTCTGGAACGTTCGAGCTAAGGGCTTCAGAAAAAGTGATACAAAGTGTAAGACAGTATCTGTGACCTGTTGTGTGTGCCTATAAGAAGTGGGGCCTAGAGTTGACTGTTAGCGGAAGGCTAGCAGCAGGTTAGCAGTGTTGAGAGTCAACAGCGGCCGACAGCAGCTCCTGTGTGAATGTTCACCGCATGTGGTTTCTACTTGTTAATAACAAGGCGGTTTAAGTGCATTGTTGGTCTCTCATTAACCACAAACAGCTATGTAGGGAGTATTCTTTACTGGTCTCTAGGTGTCTTCAACGTTACGTTGGTGAGACAGTAGCTAGGGATTACGCTCTTAATGCTAAGGCGTCTTATCTTATCGTATTTCTGTCTAAGATGGCTTATTTGTAGGATTTTGAAAATAATGTTGTTGTTTTTTTGTTTGTTTTTTTATTCTGTGACTTTCCTCACATTTTTGAGGGCCTTAAGTCACCAAAATGTGCAAGCCCATCAGATCTGGTGGAAATTTGGATATTTCATGGGTCTCGAACACAACTCCCAAAATTCATTTTTTTATTGAGCCCCTGTCACCAGTTTTATGGATCATCACAAAATTGAGCAGGGACATAAATCATGACGGGACGACCAAAAACCCATTCTCCCAAACAAACAGGAAGTTGGACATTTTGCGGCAAAAACCAGGGCTCGTATTACGTTGTATTTCTTAATCATAGCAACTTTTGACCAAAAGACAAACTGCTGCCTTCTACATGAACCAATCTTCCCAAAAGTTTTTTATGGTGGCTTAGGGCATCGTTGCCCCCTCCTGGTTCAAAAAAAAAAAAAAAAAAACTCCCTTGCACATGGTCAGATCGTTCCAATGTTTTTTTTTTATAGTGGGTTAGGTCATCCTCTTGTACATACACTCAGATGGATGCATATTCAAAATCTGCTCAAGACGACCCGATTTTTTCAAACTAGGGATACTTCCGCTTCCACGGGACTGACGACTCACATGAACCCGGAGTGGCCTGTGGGTGCGAGGTCCAGTTCAATGCTGCTCGCAGCCTTAATCTATTATTACGTCCACTATATTGCGTAATACAAGTGAAAACGGTAAGGGTGTTACTGTAGTTTATGTCTACAGGGCTCTAATAGTGGTAAAAACAAAGCATATTTAGAAAGTCATAAGTAGGTTTTCTAAGCTCTAACTACGAAAATATTCCGTTTACGAATTGCAAACTTACCGTGGTCGGGTCTGGAACCAATTCACTGCTATAAAGAAGGTTAGAATATGTGCTACAGTATGCATTTGTAATTTTTTGCACATTTTTATCATTTTATCACAGGTTAGCCGCGTGTTAGCACGGAAAGGTCTGTCGGCTCTGTTGTCAGCGGTTGACTCTAGTTTTTACTAACTAACCTAACTACGCCACAGCTTGTCTTATTGATCACGGCTGCAAAATCACCCACAAAGGAGCACAAAGAAAGTTGCAAGCGCCAGAATTTTGACAAACAAGGTGAGAAACGGTTCTAGAAACAGCTCATAGCAAAACAGGAAGGTGGTGTGAATGAAGGCAAAAGTAACCTTCAATGCTCATTTGCCCCTTTCATTCATCAGTTATATGAATTTCAACTTGTTTTTTTTGCATGTAAAACGACAACAAACAAAACTGTAAAAAGGGGTTAAGTCTTAACATTTTTCAGTAACCGTGTTAGTTAGCAAAGAACTACGTCAACCGCTGATGACATCACAGGCAGACTTCCCTTTCCTGTTTCCGTGTGTTCGCAACCTGCTCCAAAAGACGTTTTGTGATACAATAAAATAGATTAAGAACACAGCTGTAGTAATAACAGAAACGTTGGGCTTTTGAAATGAAAAAAGGAATGTATTCTTTCTCTTGAATATTTTCCCACGCAGCTGTCTTATCATTCACTTGGGCTTGTTTTTGCAGCCATGAGATGGATGTGAATCCCTGAACCAGCCGGTCTGCTCGATATATTTCTTTCAAAGCTAATTGCCGCTACCATCTCCTGACAAATATCTTTCTTTCATTTTTGTCGAGAACATTTTCAGCCTGTTGCCGCTTCTTTGTTTGCCTGGCAGACGCTGCAGCCGAGTGTGACGAGAGGGGGGCGGAAATGCAGGATGATGCATGAATGTTACCAATGATATTTTAATAGGAATGAGTGGAAGTTACTTTCGTACTGACTGTAGCCGTATTTGTCGTGGCTGTGGGTATAACGTGAAAACGTGCACGGGTTCGAGGGGCACGACTCACAGACTGCAACTGATTTAAAGCTATAATATACTGGGTGCTCCAAGATGGCTGCATTAACAAGCCAAGCACATATACAGCAGTATCTTGCACGCGCCGTGTTGCAGGCTAACCGGGCAGGCGAACACAAACCAAGGCGAAATTTTATTCTTGGGTTGCTTGGATGTTAACCAAAACAGGCGGATCATTTTTTAATTACTATCTGTGTGTGTGCAAAGAAAAACTACAGAAAGATACTTTGGAGACGCACATGTAAAAATATCAAAATTGATCAAATCCTTTGACTTAAAACTCATTTGTTTACAGTACACAAAGTATGTAGCCCCCTAGGGAACGTGGTAAAAAAATGATACATTTTTGAGTGATTTTGCGTATCTTTTGCATTGAAAATGCAATAATTGATCGTGCATATTTTTTTTAAACCTTAATAATCAAAAATTAGATACTATAACACCAGGGGTGGATGTTCTAATTCAAGCTGTCGTGCAGCCTCACAACAACAGTCGTCCAATCGGGGTGTCTGATATCAGCTTTTTTGCCGATAAGCGATATGTCGATACTGTCCAACTCTCAGTTTCCATTTCCATCCATCACATATCTCCTGTCGTGGAATTAACACACATCTGTCGTGAATCTAGCGGACACAGCATCAGCCATTAGCGTCTGGATGTGGCTGTAAACAACATTGTACAACTCGGGTAAGCAAACATCGGAGAAGTTTGATGAATCTGCCGTCTCTCGTCGATCAAGTGCGATACACTCCATGATTTTCCAATTGATGGCTTTCGCTTTCGGAAAATACGGGAGCCCGTAGGCCTACATACTGCATTTTTTATTATAGATTTTCATTATAAGGAAAATTATGATAATGCCGATAATATTGATGGGTTGATATTATCAGACATCCCTGTAGAATTGGCGTAATATTGTTTTTAATTCATAAATATTTTACATACAAAATATAGGTATCGAATGTAAATGGCGACATTCATGAACATTTTTTTTTTTACCCATCAAAATAATTTTTCCCATGTCCCTCCCTGTAGACATCAAGCATCTATCACAAAAATCGAAACAAATGTGAGTATTTTTCATGTGTTACAGTAAACCCTGCTGCCATAAACTCTACCAAAACAAAAGGTTTTTCTGCATAAAACTTTTTCATGTTTTTTTCAAAGCTTTTTTTTTCAGACAGTAACTGACATTTGCCTGCCTTCCAGGAGAATGACCATCAGCCATTCACACTCTTGGCACTAAACTCCTCAAAAGCGCTGAAGCTCAATTGGACTGCAAACGTGTGTTCTTCTCTCTCTCTCTCTCTGCTCCCGCCCACACTCATCATCCTTGCAAGTGATTGTTTGTCCCTCACACACACGCAGAGAAGGAACATCTCTGATTAAGCATGACCTCAGGAGTCAACATATGCCGTCACAAGCAGTGTTTCATTTCACGCAGATTTACCACGAAGCAGCTGCACGCGGGATCCGGGGCCAAAGCGACACGCTTCCTGTGCGATGACTTCCGGGGTTTTGTTTGGGATGAAGATGTTTTCACTGGAAAAGTTCCTGGTGTTGGCACGCAATACGCGCCAAATGACCCCAAAGGTCATAGAAGAGCTTAAACAGCAGCACTAACCGGACAAAGAACGCCTTGTTGACATTTACTGTTTTTGGGCCTTCGAGCAGCAGTGGAGTTAAAAGTTGGGGTCCAAGTGACCTCGTTATAAGTACCGCCGATAGACTTAAATAGACATTTTCCAGCCTACATCATAAATGTATTTATTTATTGACATGCAAATTTTACCCCCCTTTCTTTTTCCGTGATCGTTGACCCTGTCGTACCGAGCAGGCGTCTTTTCCACTTCAAGATCTCTGATTCGCTCATTTGGCCGTCAATCAAAAAGGGATTCCGTCTCAGACAGACCATCCAATCATCACCGCCCAGAGATGCCGAGCGTCCGATGGGTGGGACAAAACCCGGCATTTATCCATGACCGTCCAGAACAACCCACTCTATGCTCCCCAAAGAAGTCAGTAGGCGCTCAGCGTTGGGATCCATCACAAAATGAATCGTATTAAAACTGCAACAACTTTTTCCCATTGGAAGAAAAGTAAACTTAATGAATCAGTTTCAGACACCCGGAAATGTTTACACTCTTTTAGAGTAGAACCTTGGTTAGCGTCATTTATGTGCCATCGGGGGCCGAGACCCTACGGGTTTTCTTTCCGGCCGGTCACTAACAGGGTTTTTAATGATCAACACCTCCTTCAACTTGAGGAACGGACCTCACCAAATAAAGCACCTGCTGGAGGAACTGGTCGGGGAGAGAAAACCTGCAGCGTCTCAGCCCTCCATGGCACGAGTTTGACACGTATGTTCCAGGAGGTTCGACTCTAGCCGCAACAGACGTTAACCGACTCAAGCTTTCCCACAAGAATCCATGTCAATCCGATTAATCCATTCCAGAAAGCCAAAAACCTCAACACAAAATACAATTTTGTAGTTTAGCAGTTACAGTTTTACATGCAGACAGTTAGAAATGCATATTAATGATGAATGAAAGGAAAAACTGAACATTTAAGGCAACTTTTACCTTCGCTGAGGACGCGATTTTGGACGGGACCGCCATTGGAAAACTATTACGTGTTTTCTGGTAACGCTTGGAGAGTGAGGAGCTCGGCCATCCCGGAGGAGCTCGGAGTAGAGCCGCTGCTCCTTCACATCGAGAGGAGCCAGTTGAGGTGGCTCGGGCATCTAGTCCGGATGCCTCCCGGGCGCCCCCCTGGTGAGGTGTTTCGGGCATGCCCGGTCGGGAGAAGGCCCCCGGGGAAGACCTAGGACACGCTGGGAGGGACTATGTCTCACCGCTGGCCTGGGAACGCCTTGGTGTCCTCCCGGTGGAGCTGGAAGAGGTCGCTGGGGACCGGGAAGTCTGGACTTCCCTACTGAAGCTGCTGCCCCCGCGGCCCGGACCCGGATAAGCGTTGGCAAATGGATGGATGGATGGATGGGCTTGGAGAGTCGACGGCGTGACGGACATCCGGGTGCGTTTGCCGTTTTCAACGTTAGCTATTAGGATGGAAGTTTTGTGATTGAAAAACTACATTTGGGCACGATATCGTACGCTCACCGGAGGATGCATGCAAACCGAGGCAGAATTGCTGCGTAAACCCCCCAAAAAGTAAAAAAAAACAACCGGAGGGGACGCTAACCCAGGTTCCACGGAATAGAACAAATATGATTTTACTTTTTGTAATATTTGAGAAAATTGAGACATCAAAGCAAGGACAATAATTGGGGCTCCAACATGCCGATATTTTCCATCTTTCAATGTTCGATTCCGATATCAGCCAATGCCGATACGATATGTGGGGTTGAGGGGAAAGGCCAATTCCAATGTCCCTTGACTATCAGGGGTCGCAAGAAATGATAGGCTGCTCATCTCATCCAATAAATGCACTAATTTTGGTGGTTATTAGTTTGTTACTTAGTTATGAAAGACCATCAATACCGTAGGCCTTGAAAACTCACCATAGTCCATCACCTGTCAAGTTTAACGTTCTACCCGCGTAAGGCATGTGTAAGGCGGTTCATAACAAACATGTCTGCCACGTGGAACTTGGTCTGTGGGATGGGCCGCCCCCAAAGATAGTCATTTGGGTCAGGATACCACACCGCACCAAATGATCGCCCCAGTATTAGTGCTGGCGAGCAATCGGTTTTTGCAATCAGCGCTGAAAGGCATTTGCTGATCTCGTGGGATTTCACGGAAATCGCCCGATACCGATCGGTGGGCGATCGACCCATAACTATATCGGTTTTTATTATAAGGAAAAAAAAAAACTACGATACCGATGTCACATTTTTATGCCATTATCGGACATCCCTGATACTAATTCCAAATGTGTTTGGACCTATTCCTATATCTTGTTGCCATCACATCCTCACCTTACACAGGTGAGCCCAAATGCTCCATTTCTCCAGGAAATGGCATATTTGCTTTCGTTTATGTTTATCTTGTCCTCTCGATTTAACCGCACAAGCTGTCGTTGGGTGGGTGTATCGCCCTGGTGGAATACTTAAAAGTCAACAATTCCTCACAGTAAAGAACGCTTCCATTGCCAGTCGTGTCCTTCATTCCATAAAACCGGATATTTTGTGTGTAAGTCCTCCCTCTCAAACACTGCTTTCCTCGCTCTGGAACCCTCGGTTGATATCTGCGGCGTCTCGTGTGAGCTCTCCCGTGGTAACCGGTTTGACCTCGGGTCACACTCGGCCTGCGCCCGGCTTCTGAGGAGGTTCATAATGCCGCGCCCGCTGATCCGTGTTCCTGAAAGGTTTCTGCCCGAGAGTTGACATCCCTTTTTGCCGAAGGAGCTCATGTCAGCTTGTATTGTTTTGGTACGGCGTGACGTTCCACCGTTCGCCCTTCCAACCCCCGTTGGAAGGCCCATTTCAGGTGCTCGAGTGGAGTCCCGTAGGTTTTGTTTTGGAGTCTGTAAAAGCTTCTCCTTCTCTGTAGCCTTTCCTCCTGGTTCTTGGTAGCACATTGCTATTGTAGAATTAATTACCTCATCTACCAAATACCAAAGACGTAAATATACTTTTTCATAAACCCACAGATCACATGTCTGTAAAAAACACACACGACAGCAAGGAGGAAGTGGAGGAGTTTGGAGGGGCGTAGCATGCAGAACGTTGTAGGGAAATTTGGTTGCAGGTTGCAGTTCCAAATATTGTATTGTAAATAGTTCATATTTGTAATAAATATTTATATTGATGTTGTGTGTTGTTTATGTTGTGCTATAGTTCCTTTGATATTTGTGCGGTCACAAAAGCAAGAATATTCGTCTCAAAGTGAAAGTCATGCCTGAAATGTATCTTTTCACAAAAAGCTGGTTTTCTTTTTTTTTTAGTCGGGAACTGATATTTTCCTGAAACTTACCCTCTTAGTAAAGAGGTAGAAACAATGTTTTTTTTCTGATGAAAGATGAGAGTCTAATCTTTATTTTGGTAGGTTCCATGCTCTTGCAGCCATCCATCCATTTTCCTCCGCTAATCCGGGTCCGGGTCGCGGGGGCAGCAGCTTCAGTAGGGGAGTCCAGACTCCCCGGTCCCCAGCGACCTCTTCCAGCTCCATCGGGAGGACGCCAAGGCGTTCCCAGGCCAGCTGTGAGACATAGTCCCTTGAACGAAATATTCTGTGTGCCTTGAAAGTTCAGTCAAAATCGTCTATACTGAGTGTTGGACCACATGCAAAGTTACGTCCAAATTGAAGCCTTTCAAACTCCTGGATGGGAGCTTCGGGATAAGACTAAAGGTATGACAGCGACCGTAAAGTTATGCTGATGTGCATGCTTGTGTTCTGGTGGTCTGACTGTTGCCGTGACGAACCAGGGAGGGGGCGTATCGTTCAGGAGTCAATTGAGGGAGCCACTGTTGTGCTGGCGTGTGTGCCGTTATTTCTTATATGAAAAGCTTGTTGAGGAAACACCTCCTTGAGGCTTTAGTGGCATCTGTGCAGATGTCACAGTATGGAGGATGTTCACATGAAATTTCATTCAAATCTGCTGGTGCGAAATCATTTCTTTAATACAAGAAGGGAATCTAGGAAACCAGGATCCAGCTTTATTTATTTCACAGTCAGACTGCTTGAATTTTTGGGATCTTAAATCGGATCGGTACTTCCCCAGTTTTGGCAATATTAGGATGTACTCCAATGTATGCATGTTTGGTGCAAACCAATCTGAACTAACCCATTGAACTTTTAGTTACCACGAGGTGGTGGGGTTCAGCGTATCCCGGGATGTTTTGTTGCACGGAAGATCTCACCAACAGGAAGGACCAAACAAGTTGAGCTTTATGAGGATGCCGGGGAAGGTCAAGGGGGCACGTTGACCTTTGCGCAGTAGGAGAATTCTTCCCGTCTGACAGGATGCGTTTCATGACGTTGGGTCCCTAGCAAGGAGGACGAGTTCTTGAGATAAAAACAGAATGCTGTTTGTCACTGGCCTTGCCGGGGTTCTCTCTCGCGCTTTCTCACCCTTTTACACTAAGCTGTGAGGCCTTCACTGTTGCCAGCCTGCATGGAAACACCACCCGGAGCAGCTGGAAAACAAGAATCTATTCTCCGGGATGAGTCAGCAGTGACAGATGCACACGTTTGAAGATGGGGTTGGTGGTGATAGACTGCAAGAAGATACTGAAACCATGCGGAAAATATGCACCAATATCAGTTTTTAAAAAACGGTTTATTGATGCAGTCGCGGAACAATGGGATCACGTTTCTGAGGCAACTGATTTGATTGGTAGGATAATGTAGCACGAAATGGAATATATATTTATATACATCAGTGGACTATTTCATCGCCATGTACGTGAATAGGAGAGAGGGAGAACGTGTGTGGTGGAGGCTGATGTTCAGCAGTGCATTTTAATAACGTTGCTACGCAGTTTTTTTTTCAGTTTTTAAGACTTAAAAAGTCATACGGCGGTATCGTACAGTCACGGCCCCGACGGGGGGGGGGGGGACGGAAATTTTAATTAAAATGAAACACAGTTAAAACAGGGTAAGGGAAATGAAAGAACCTTTTAAAACCGCAATAATAGCAGTAGGTTATTATTATTGTTGTTTTTATTATCCTAAGTCCATCTACTAGGTTTCATTAGCTACCGTGTAGTAAGAGCTCTAATTTGTACTCTCCATGGTTTAGCTTCTTTTTTTTTTTTATAGGTAACTATGGACCAATCAATCTTTTATGTTGTAATAATAAATAATAATACATTTGATGTGTATTGATTTTAGTGCTCGTAAGGACTTCCTTACTTCCTTCCTTACTCGCGGCTATTGTGGACCTGGTCATATTCATTATCTGTACAAACCACTGCATGACTTGCCGGCAGCAACATGATAAAAAAAAAACTGACCTGCCAATCTACTAACTTCTTTTCCTTTGGGCTTATCCCTTCAGGGGTCGCCACAGCCAATCAATTGCCTCCGTCTAACTCTGTCTTCTGTATCCTCTTCTCTTGCGCCAACTACCTTCATGTCCTCTTTCACTCCATCCATAAACCTCCTCTTTGCTCTTCCTCTAGACCTCATGCCTGGCAATTCAGAACCCAGCATCCTTCTACCAACATATTCATTCTCTCTTCTCCGGACATGTCCGAACCATCTCAGTCTGGCCTCTCTGACTTTATCTCCTAAACCTCTAACATGTGCTGTTCCTCTGATGTGCTCATTCCTGATCCTGTCCATCCTGGTCACACCCAAAGAGAACCTCAGCATCTTCATCTCTGCTACCTCCCCACTGACACCCCAGTGGGGAACACTGGTGGTGTGGGGGCGCAATTTGAGTGCAGCTGTTGAATTTCATTACGATGACATTACAGAAAAAGATCCCTTATCTTGGCATGGAAATGTGCAGTAGAAATGAATCAGTAAGGCAAACGGACACAGAAAAATACTGTCCTCTATGGCCTTAGCTACTTGAGGTATTCATTATTGTCTGCCTGCAGTGATGAATTTGTTCCCATTTGGAGGACACCCAGTTCCTGCACCCTCGAGAAGGTTACTTTTCTGTATAACTTGAATTCTATGTTTAAGTGTGCGTGGCTGATATGCAATCACTTAACATGGAAGGCTTAATCGATTCCGGCGGCTCAATCGTATGTTAGTGATTTTCATGTTGAAAAATAAAAGGGAACAAATTCTGTTTGTGTGGACATTGAAGAACCTTTTGTGTGGTTTTTGCAGATGAATTCAGTCCCAGTAAAATGTTCACCGTAGGGCAGGGGTAGGGAACCTATGGCTCGGGAGCCAGCTGTGGCCGTTTCTAAACACCATAACATTTATTTTTATGAATTTAGTTTTTTCCTAAAATATATGTAACCTATCTTGCTTTACCGACCAGTCCAGGGTGTACCCCGCCTCCCGCCCAAAGTCAGCTGGGATAGGCTCCAGCATACGTGCAACTCTAATGAGGTTAAGCGGCATAGAAAAATTAATGGATGTCTTGCTTTACGGGAGTGTTGGAAGTGCGGTCCGAGTGATTTGTTTAACAAACCTTAAGGAACCTGCAAACATTGAAAAATGAGCAGTCATTTTACAAAAAATAAAGTCAAAATATAAGGAGAAAATAAAGTTTTTTGGGGGAAAATTAGGTTGTGGAAAAGGTTCTAATTATTAGGAGAAAGTTCAAAATATCACAGGAATAAAGACATAATTATGCGAAAAGTTGAAAAAAAATGGAAAATTAAAAAAAACTGCCAAAATTGAAAAAAAAAAAAGTTTATGAGTAGAAAGTCAAAAAATTAAGAGAAAAAAGCCACAATTTTACAAGAATAAACTTGAGCAAAATGTCATTTTAGTAACAGAGTTCATTTCTATTTTTGAAATGTTGCAATATTAAGAAACAAACAAAGTTGTCATTTTTGGAATATTAGGTGGGGGAAAAAATAATATGGCAATAAAGTTAAAAAATTGTGGGGATAAAGTAATAAAGTCATAATAAGGGTTAGGTATATCATATAAAATATTTTTTGTAAAACTTCCAAGCAATTTCATCCATCCAGTCCACTTGTTATGTACTAAAAATGGAGTCGGGTCGGTTTTTAACGGAAAAACTCAGCTCTCCTTTCTGGCTCTGCGGGACTCGTTTTTACGTTTCGAATGCGCCACGGGCCGGTAAAAAGATCGCCGCCGGCCGCACCTGGGACTTTTATCCCTGTCCATTTCATAGAAGCAGATCCTTGACGTCAGGATGCCATCTTTCACATCCATCGCGGCCGCCGCGCTTCAGTAGGTTGCGACGGGCACGCAGCCAATGTGGATTTTGCCACCGAGCGGGCTTATGATGACTCGAGTCAAGTCAAATTGACTTTCAATTTGATGCGCTGCCACCACATGAGTCTGCCTCACTGCCTTGAGGGACATATTGATGATTAAAGTTAAATAGTAAATAACTAAAAGGAGGGCCGCACGGTGGCTGAGTGGTTAGCACATTGGCCACACAGTCAGGAGATCTGGAAGACCTGGGTTCAAATCTCCGTTGGGCATCTCTGTGTGGAGTTTGCATGTTCTCCCCGTGCGTGTGTGGGTTTTCTCCGGGTACTCCGGTTTCCTCCCACATTCCAAAAACATGCATGTTAGTTTAATTGGTGACTCTAAATTGTCCTTAGGTATGAATGTGAGTGTGACTGGTTGTTTGTCTATATGTGCCCTGCGATTGACTGGCGACCAGTCCAGGGTGTACCCCGCCTCTCGCCCAAAGTCTGCTGGGATAGGCTCCAGCATCCCCGTGACCCTAATGAGGATAAGGCGGTATAGAAAATGGACGCCACTTTGGTCTGCCAATTCTACCCCTATTCCGTATCATGCAGTGGCGTTCCAAATAATAGCAGCGACTAATCATATGAATTTAAGTATAATTTTATTGCTACGTGGCAAACAAGTTACCAGTAGGTGCAGTAGATTCTCAGAAAACAAACAAGACCCGGCGTCCATGATATGCACGCTCTTAGGGCTGTGCCATTGAAAGGGGGGTGTTCAAAAACTGCAGTGTGGGATTCACTCAGTGATCAGTGTAGTGAAAAATCAGGGGTGAATCGGGTGGCCCCTATTTAGGCATGAAAGCAGCACTTGCGTTTCCCCTTGGGAAGCCTGAGGAAAACCGGTCCTTCAAGACGTGGTTCGGAAGAACTGCCTACTTTGATTAAACAGTTGATTGGAGAGGGGAAAACTCATGAAGGGGTGCAAAAAATGTTTGGCCGTTCAGCTAAAATGGTCTCCAATGCCTTAAAATGGAGAGCAAAACGAGATACAAGTGGCAGAAAAGGGAAGACAGCTATCAAAATGGATGGACGAATAACCAGAATGGAAAAGGCTCAGCCAATGATCAACTCCGGGATGATCAAAGACAGATAATGTAATTATTATTGTTAATATTACTGTCATCACTGTCATCATTACTGCCCTAGTATGAACAACCAGCGCTTGGAGCGGTACTTCCCATGCGAACTGCCGGCACCATGACACAGCAGTCCAGGCACAGTGAGGGGGAACTAGCGCTCTAGCTCCGGAACCAGCTATTCAACGTCCAATGGGAAACTAACTTCACCGCGGTACATCGCAAACGTGTCCACTTTTCAACCAAATCTAAACCTTGTTGTCCAAATGTATCCAAATTGTTGACATCTTTGACAAGATTTGGCCGTTGGCTCCCCAACTGCCTTGTAGCTTTCCCTGCTTCCTCAAGTCTTGTGCTTTCTTGGCGATATCCGCGCTGTGTTTTGTCAGATGCGAAATGTCCTCCATTTTGGACCGTCCCATCGTTTGGACCTGGGTGTAATTCCGAGCCCACCAGCTCCATTTTTCATGTGCTCGCTGATATTTTCCTTTGCTTCTTTCTTGTCCTCTCTTTCTCGCTTTTTGCCGTGAACCGAGCCCCACCTGCAGTTAATTAGGCGGGGGGAAAAAACGTTGCAAATGGTATGCACCGTGCAATGTAAGCACAGGCTGCCATCGAACAGGAAAGCTGAAATTGAAATGAGTATATTCCAGATGATAACAAAATTAATTGACAAAGCTGGCAAAACAGCACTTTCCCATTTCATTCATTGGTATAAAAAAATGTCATTTTAAAGATTACATTGTCATTTCTTGTAGAAGTCCTCCACGGAAATGGTCCTTGACAGCCGCAAATATCTTATTTGGCCTACTAGGAGGTGTTGAGTTTCAACAACCACAGAAAACTGAACCACTCATCCCCCAACGAGCAAGCACTTGGGCGACGGAGGCGAGGAAAAACACACGTAAAGGAATCCTCGGGCCCTCGACCAGTTGCTTTGGGATGGAGAGACCGGAATAAAAGGGCAGAGGGCAGACAAGGGAAAAGGACGTACAGCGATGTCACTGGAGTCCGGACTCGGACGCTTGTACCGGTGTGCCCCGGTGTTCGAGGTTTTGGACGCGGGCCTGTTTAATCCGATACAGTGGTAGCTCAGTTCATTTCCAGAGATTTTTTCAGCCAAGATTTTGAGCCAAATGAGCAAAAAAAGGTGTTTATTTTATATTATTTTGTTATTGATGGTTTTGGGATGTCTTTTCCCCACAAAAGTAGATAAAAGTGATGTTAAAAGTTGTCCAATCATTTGTCATTTGTTATTTTTGCATCATTTTCCGAGTTAAAACTGTAATTTTTGGGTGTCCATTGGATTTATAATTTTCTATGGGAAAATTTTCTTTGGTTAGAGTTTGTTTTCGTTTGAGTCGGACATTCTGGAATGGATTAATGACGTTAACCAAGGCACCATTGTACTTGGTTTTTTGGGGTTTTTTCTTATCAATATTGGAACGGGACCTCCCTAGTATGTATTCCAGTCTTCTGTACTTGGATATCCTCAGGTCCTCCATTTAATTGATGTCGATTTTGCAGTTGGCCGTCCAAGTGCCTGGAATTTCCCCCTGCTTCCTTAAGTCGATGCATACTTTCCTGGCGGTGTCAACGTTGCGTTTTCACAGACGGTGAGGCTTGATCCTTGCAGTTTACTTCTCTATCTCAGCAAGGCCATCTTGGGGTTTTTTTGTTGGAGAACTTTATGATGACGACAGGTGTGATGTCGTTCCTCCTGCCACTGACATAACAATTTTTTTTCTTCTTTTGGCTTGTTTTCATAGACGATAAAATCATCAGACTAGGGCAGACAAGTGGAGCCTCTGCTGCAGGAGATCATGCACCTTCTCACAGCAGGTCTCCAACATCTTGTCTCTTTTAATGCACAGCATAGGACACGTACAATAAAAACAATCAGATTAGGGCAAAGAAGTGGAGGCTTGGCTGCAGGAGATCATCCACCACCTTGCAGCAGACCTCCAAGATCTTGTCCCTTTTAATGCACAGCATAGAAAACTTGGCCACGAGCGGTGGTGTTGCTAGAGCTCAGCCCTTCTCTGGCAACAGGTCCTCAAAGCTCTTTGCCTCTCTTAATGTGCGACACGTTCTATCCAAACGAATTATTATTACCATCAACACTAATAATCATTATGTTTATTAATCAAAATCCTCATAAAAATGATATATACTGCACAGTAAATCCAATAATTAGCTATAATACATGATAAATATGTTGATATATGATGATTGTACAATAATAGTAATGTCACAATGGTATCGATAAAATGTACCGTATATACTGCATATTGTATGTGTTTAGGTGTAATAATATATTCATGCGTTGTAATGTAGAACATGCTGCATATTGTGACATATATATGTTATGCACATATGTCTGTCTATGTGCATAAATCAATGTGCCCAGCCACAGTCACATTGTTCATATGTGTGATTGTTCCATATCATCCATTCTGCAGCTCATTTCTTTCCTTACTGAAAGGTTGGGGGAAACGAATGTTCGCTTGAGCACATTTGATTATGAAGATATGTGCCTCTTTTTCAACACCTTTGGAAGGAAATATCAGTATAATAACTGGTTTCGGGTTGCCTTGAAAAAGGGTATCATGTTATTTAGCTGCTCACTGATCATCATTATCCTAAAATGAAACGGGATCTATTGTCCTTTTCCTCTTTTGCGACCTATAAACCTTGGTACGATGTCGTATTCTGGTGTTAAACGGTGCCAACTTCATTTGGAAGTGAGCCCTCAAAGCAGTTTTGGATGGCTCTGCACGTTGTTTTTTCCCACACCAGGTTCCACTGATGTCACGCAACCCAGACGTCCTTATATGGGCATGCCCAGGTACATACGGCAGGCCTGCCCTCCCTTGGCTCTGCTGTCCAGAATTTTACCGTTTCCCATTGAGCAATGACTGCCAGGAAATATCTTTTCGGGTGTGAGGAAAAGCGAATTTTACTTAGCTTTCCTAAAGAGGCAAGCATCAGGCCAAAACGGTTGGAGCAAGAGAAAAATAAAGGAAGACAAGCTCTGAGTCACTTGGGGAGAAAGCGTGTGGTTTGCATGTACAGTATGAATACCAAAGACTGGATATACGATGACATTTTTTTCCCAGACCATTTGCTTGGGAAAACAAATACTGTCATATTCGGAAGCAACAGTGCCTCCAGTGGGTGAGGCCGAGTAGTGCATTCCCTTTTTGTTTTCGAAAACTAAGCATGCCGGGAAGGCTGGTAAATAAAAAAATAAAAATAGCGCAGACAGTGACTTTCCCAGTCTGATGAATGGGTCTTTTTAGATCTGGAATAGAAATATCTTTCATGTCACAGAACCAGGATGCGGCATGTCCAGTAAAATGGATGATGACAGAATTTCATTTAGCTGCTTTTGTCTCGCGCTCTTCCTGTGGCTGCCGTGCCAAACTGACACCGACGGACAGACAATCATGAATGTCACTCGTGACCCAGAGTGCTTTGCCTTTCATTGACAAGCGGAGATATCGAGCTTCAGTCCAGTCCATGAAGGAGGCTAAGTCTCGGAATTCCATGGAAATCTATTTCAGTCCGGATATCACCCTGGTGAGGTGTTCTGGGCCATTAAGAAGACCTAGGACAGTGAACCTGGAAGAGATGCCAGGAAGTCAGGACTTCCTCAGTGAGACCCGAACGGCCGGGTGATGGATTAACTGTTGTGGTTTTGAATGTTGATTTGAATGGAACCGCACGTTCTACACTCCTGTTTCCATGCCCGTGCCGTACCGAGCAGAATAGCACGGTCAGGTGCAGTTATGGTCTGCTCAAGCTCATGAGATCATGGAGATCACGTTGTCCTTCTTCAGACAGCAACACCATTATTTGGGTTTTGGGCCCTTCCTGACCGTAAAGATGGGCTTCAAGGCGAGTAGAAGAAGTTCAAGCTGGAGGCGGGCCGTA
The DNA here is from genome assembly GCA_024372805.1 of Oostethus manadensis. Lineage (NCBI taxonomy): Eukaryota > Metazoa > Chordata > Actinopteri > Syngnathiformes > Syngnathidae > Oostethus > Oostethus manadensis. The sequence continues at coordinate 1,063,571 of QODF01000133.1, read as the reverse complement.
CCCACTTCGACTGACATTGAGCAGCAACGCAGAGGCGCTGGGAACCGCGGTTCACGGTTAGACGCACGTGCTTGCGCCACCCCGGGAAGAGAGGCTGTGTTTATGCTGATGAGTCGCCTGCCGTGATATTTCTGTACTCCTTTTGCCATGAAATTGCGTTTGTGTTCAAACCTGCCCAAGCCTTTTCTTATCGCAATTCATCACCGGGCAAGTTAGCTGGTTTTTTGTGTGTGTGTGTGATTTTTGGTAGATGCATACACGCGAAGACATCCCCCAAATGACAAATCATCTTCCTGGTCATGCTTGGCCTCTTGCGTTCATGCAAATGTTGTTCCTCTGCTGCAGGTTCAGTATGCCAGCTGCTGTGGCGCCGATAAATCAGCTTCCGGTGTATTCCGACACTGACGGCATATTTGTAACCGGGAATGAATATGCAGAGTTTGGTGCGTTTGCGCTTTCGGGCGCCGGCCCGAGCCTCCGCCTGCGTGTGCGTGAATGGCTTCGAGTGGTTGGGTAGTTGTATTACGTCATCACCTACTGTGATTATGGCATCGCATTGCAGGCGGGCCTCGGTCTACGGCGCTCCGCCCCCAATAATGAAGGAAAAATCATTTTGGAATAATAGGGAGCAACACAAGAATCGGCGTGAAAATCGTGACCATCGTTATGGGAAAGATGGTATTGCAACGTACAGCCGGAGGGACAATCGCTTCACTGGCAAAACCAGGCTTGTCACAAGATCTTTAAAAACCCGCACCCGCACAAATCTGTGAAAATTAACCCCATCATTTTGCGGGGCCTCGATATCCTGCCATGTGTTCTATGCGGAGGATTCACTCTGTGCGTTCCACAGAACAACGGCATGCACGCGGTGATCCCCTTTGCCTCGGTGGGTGGAGGCGGGGCGGCTCTAGCATGCACACGCGGTGCACACGAGTGTAACTAGAACTGGAATGAGTAGATTCTAATGTGTTGTCACATTTTTTTATTCAATGTACTTTTCTTAAACGCCTCGTCGCCGCAGACCCGATCTCGTGCACGGTCTCATCTACTTAGGAGATAGCTATTTAGGAGATCCTCCTTTTGCAGGAATAACACTCCCAGTGAGGGTGTGGATTGGGGTTGACAGGCTCCTTGACGTTCTTCTTCACAAAACGGTCCGCTTTGATGGTTTCCCAGCACGGACAGCCCGCTTTAAATCACACCTCCGGTTTTCAGTCCTATTCAGGTCTGGGGACTGAGATTACGGTCCGGAATGTTGCACTTGTTCCTCCGCACGCATGCCTTTGCAGAATTTGAGCGGCGTTTCGGGTCGTTGTCTTGTTGTCACTGATTCTTGAACATTGTTGGCAAGAATCTGCTGATGCTGACTGGAATCCACGCAAAACCAGCAGTACCGGTACTGGCGCCAGAACATTGAAAATGATCAGGGCTGCCCGAACTTTTGCGTATCACCGTAGTCCATACGTCTTGTCAACCGGCAAACGTGATCGCAGGCCCGATCTTTTACCAAAAGTCACCCCCCCGGCGTTTTCTCTCCCCAGGACTGGCTGAGCAAGTTTGGGTACCTCCCGCCCCCTGACCCCGTGACGGGGCAGCTTCAGACCAAGGAGGCCCTGACCAAGGCCATCAAAGCCATGCAGAAGTTTGGCGGGCTCAAGGAGACCGGAGTCTTTGGTATGCGGCTGCATGGTGTGTGCGTGTGCGTGTGTGTGTGTGTGTGTGTGTGTGTGCTACCTGCATGGCCGCGGCATGTGTCAAGGGGAGTTAGCTCTGAACGCAAATGTATCACCTCTCTGGAGATTACACTGAGGTGAATAAAACATCGTGACAGGCTAAGCATGATAAGTGCACATCCCGCTCGCTCTCTCGCATAGGCCGTAAATCCTCGCACTCCGCTCCAGCAAGCGGCTCCCGCTTCCAAACCAGTCTTTTTCACACTTACAGCTGGCCCGGCTCACACGCGTGACCGGAGCGGGTCTGGGAGATATTCCCCTAAAGACGGTACACGTGTTTGCCAGTTTGATGTATGCGGGTCTGGCGAAACGGACCCGATCGCTCAGACGATAAAGCTCTATCAGATACGCGAACACTTACTTTTTTATTTTTGTTGTAAATGTCAAATGTGTTAACCCTACTTTTGGCTCGCTCTAGATTAGTATTACAACATGCACGTGTATATAATGCATAATACATCATTAGAGCCCTACAGATGGGAAATAACACCCCTATAGTCACCTTTACACTCGTATTAGCCAGCATAGTAGACCAAAGATGTGTGAGAGTTGCACTTCCTGTACTTCCTGCGGTGGCTTTTGTCATTGTGACTTTACCGGCACCTCTCGGCCAGCGCACAATACTCTGCCGGTCATTCCAGGAGGGGAAACGCATTGTTGTTCTACCCGCCGTTCCTTTTTAAGAATATGATCCGTGACCCTGTCGTACCAACGAGGCGTCTTATCCGCTGCTCGTTTGGGAAAGAAATCGCAGGTCGTCGGGGGTCGGTAAAGTCTCCGGATCAGTTCAGAACACCGGGATTCAAACCTCGAAATAATGCTCGGGTGGAGGTTTACACTTTAAGATTGCCGATTCGCTCCTTTCTCTGTCAATCAAAAAGGGCGTTTCCGCATCAGACAGATCATCCAATCATCACGCAGAAGCCCAGCGTCCGGACCAGCCCACTGCCCCGTAGACCGACAGGGACGCTGACAAAGCCCAGCATCATTTTCATGCTTGAAATGCTGATTATGGCCAAAAATATGTCATGTCTGCTTAAATATGCATACGTTTGGCTAAGAATGGGATGTAGCCGACCACGAAACAGAACTGATTTGTGGTGTTTTGATATTCGCGCAGACCGGTCACGTTTTGGCCCACAATCTCTTTTGTCTTCCCACAGATCAGGCCACCTTGGGACTGATGAAAACTCCCAGGTGTTCCCTCCCAGATGTGCCGGTGGCTGAAGGGCCAACGGGCCGCAGGAAACGGAGCCCGAACCCGCAGAGCAAATGGACAAAGAGGCATCTGTCTTGGAGGTACAGAGCACTTAAATGATCCATTCTACTTGTGGTCCGGTTTGGTAGAACGATACAGAGGTCCCGAACAAGACAGAGACTTTTTCAAATTTCGCCCCGGTTCTAGTACAGTATCGACTCAGTAATGAGTCTGTTTGCCCCGTTCTGTATCATTCCGCGGAAGCGAGTGCCCAAACAGAACTTCCCACCTTGTTCCACCTGTTAAATTTTATTATTTTGCATAAATGTATTTTTCTGCCTATTTATGGGTGTCTGGACCGGAGAAATCCCTCATTTATCACAGTGACCCGACCAGGATAAGTGAATTTCCAATGTAGGAGTCCTTATTCACAGGTGGAACATAAAAATAGAAAACCTGTTTAAGATATGGGTTTTAATGTTATTAGAGTCCACCAGGCATGAAATAACACCCCTATAGTCACCTTTACACGCCTACTACTCAATATAGTAGACATAATAACAGCAAATAAGACATAAATTATATGTATAGACATAAATGAAACATGATATAGACTCACACGTTAGCTTTGGGAGAGTAAATTTTAGCTTTTTTCTGGGCAGCGTACTTCCTGCGATGGGTATTGTCTCATAAATGTTACATAACTACACCTAGCGACCAGTGTCGAATACTACATATCACATCTTTGAATGCGTCTTCTGAATACCTTATATTTGAATTTTCTTTCATTTTGCCATTTTCATGCTTGAAAATTGCTTAATTCAGACCTTTTTTTTTTTTTGCTTTTTCTGAAAAACTTTTATGTCAACCCGTTGCTTTTTTCTCACGAGATCCGGTGCATGTCTCGATGAACCTAAAAATGTGTAGTTGATTATAATCGATACAAGAGTAATTGACCGTCATAGCCTCAAACCGGATATCCGCTGGAATCGTTTTTTGTGTTAACGTCCCTACTATTTAGCATGGTGGTCCCAAACTTTAGTGGTTGGATTTGGAGGCCTTATCGTACGTACCTACAGAGGAGCACCACTTTTTGCAAGATTTGTACCCTTTTGTAGCACACAATCGAAGAGGGAATGCACATGTCTCTTTAACTTAAATTTTTGTTGGGTTTTTTTTGGACACAAAATAAGATAAACAAGGACACTGGTGTAAAGAGTTGTGTGCAAAACGACTAATAATATTCTCAAAATGATCCATTTTTCACTCATTGAAAAATGTTTCTGCGCTTGCATTAAGCCCGGTCGATGTCACACCCCTGGGAGCCATACACCCCACTGCGATTGGTAGGTTCGTCTGCTCTGCACACAACACTGTAAAAAATGCCATTCATATAGAACTCAAGGGCCGCACTGACATTACGCTTTCATATTAAGGTGGGGGGCCACAGAATATCGTATCGCGGGCCGCACGTTTGAGACCCCTGATGTTGGCAGTCTTAGAATGGTACCACGAGATTGAGGATGTTTCCAAAACAACTTTACAGCCATTGCAATGATTGCTTTCAAATGTGGTGGCGCCATCCCGGTGCCTGAGGGGATAAATGCTAATCACATTGGCACGCCGCCGCCTCGATGGCTGCTTAGTTAGCTTCCGCTGTTCATTTTATCTACCAGAAGGCGCATTTTATTGAGCGTCGATTGCTCCATTTATCCACACTAGTTGCTCCTCTTTCGTTGTGCACTGACTGTCGTCGGGGTGGTATATTTTTTATTTATCCCTTTATTGCATTATGTGGTTCTGGCACGGATCAGACGATGGGAACGGGGCCGGGTATCAGTGCTTTGTTCCCGTCCCTCGGAATAGCCTGTTGTCTGCAGCATTTCATCCAAGAGATAATAGATTTCCCGGGAACTATAGCAATAATGGCTATTTTTATTTGTTAGCGCTTCAGTTGCTTTACTTTTGCTGCGCAGCTGACGGTTGCCAAATGACAGGTCAGCGTCTCGGTTCAGCAGAGTGTGGCGTTGCCCCAGGCTGCGGTGCGTACCCGACTGTGTGAAAACAGCGTGCGATGCAAACAAGGTTTTATGTTTGGATTTATACGCTTGGGTTCTAACTTACAAAGGCTACGTGTAGTTTTTGTCCGGGCGGTAAACTTGCTCTCGAGGTTCCGCTTGGTACACAGTGGTGTGAAAAACTATTTGCCCCCCCTCCTCCTGACTTTTTGTCACACTTAAATGTTTCTGCTCATAAAAAATAGTTAACTATTAGTCAAAGATGACATCATCCATCCATCCATCCATCCATTTTCTTCCGCTTCTCCAAGGTCGGGTCGCGGGGGCAGCAACCTAAGCAGGGAAGCCCAGAGGGCCCTCTCCCGTCCAGCTCTTCCCGGCGGATGCCGAGGCGTTCCCAGGCCAGCTGAGAGACATAGTCTCTCCAACGTGTCCTAGGTCTTCCCCGAGGCCTCCTACCGGTTGTACGTGCCCTGAACACCTCCCCAGGAAGGCCTCCGGGGGGCATCCTAACCAGATGCCCGAGCCACCTCTTCTGGCTTCTTTTAATGCGGAGGAGCGGCGGTTCTACTCCGAGTCTCTCCCGGATGACAGTGCTTCTCACCCTATCTCTAAGGGAGAGCCCAGCCACCCTGCGGAGAAAACTCATTTCAGCCGCTTCTACCCGCCATCTTGTCCTTTCGGTCACTACCCAAAGCTCATGACCATAGGTGAGGGTAGGAACGTAGATCGACCGGTACATTGAGAGCTTTGCCTTTCGGCTCAGCACAGAAGATAATATAATTGAACAAAAAATTATGACTGCCAAGACTTTTGGGAAAATATCTTGTGGACTGACGAGACAAAAGTTTTGGAAGGTGCGTGTCCCGTTACATCTGGCGTAAAAGTAACACAGCATGTCATAGCAACAGTCAATATGGTGGTGGTAGTGTGATGGTCTGGGGTTGTTTTGCTGCTTCAGGACCTGGAAGGCTTGCTGTGATAGATGGAAGCATGAATTCTACTGTCTAGCAAAAAATCCTGAAGGAGAATGTCCGGCCATCTGTTGGTCAACTCAAGCTAAAGCCATCTTGGGTGCTGCAGCAGGACAATGACCCAAAACACACCAGCAAATCCACCTCTGAATGGCTGAAGAAAAACAAAATGAAGACTTCGGAGTGGCCTAGTCAAAGTCCTGACCTGAATCCCATGGAGATGCTGTGGCATGACCTTAAGAAGGCGCTTCATGCTAGAAAAGCCTCAAATAAAGCTGAATGACAACAATTCCGCAAAGATGAGTGGGCCAAAATTCCTCCAGAGCGTGTAAAAGACTTGTTGCAAGTTATGGCAAACGTTTGATTGCAGTTATTGCTGCTAAGGGTGCCCAACCCGTTATTAGGTGCAGGGGCAATTACTTTTTCACACAGGGCTATGTGGGTTTGGATTTTTTTTCTCCCTAAATATAAAAAACATTCATTTAAAAACTGCATTTTGGGTTTACTTGTGTTATTTTTGACTAATATTAAAATGTGTTTGATGATCAGAAACATTTTGTGTGACAAACATGCAAAAGAATCAAAAGTCAGGAAGGGGGGCAAATAGTTTTTCACACCACTGTATGTTTGAAATCATTTCTTGACTATAACATTAAAACGGGTTCCTGGTAATCCATGTTCCGTGGTGTTAATACCGTTGCACAAAGTTTGAATGCATTTGCTGCCCGCTAAATGCGGTGAGTAAACACAAACCGTCCCTGGTAGAAAAACTGCGGCATTCACATGCATGAAGGGGAAGTACTCCGACTCTACACTCCTTGCTGTCAGTCTGTGACTTTGGTAACAATGGATGTGAGAGATGCGGGATGTGCCGGACAGAAATCAGACGAACAGAACTTTGTACTTTGACGGGAACAGAATGCATCTGGGAGAAATGGGGTGGGGGAAAAAAGCTAAAAGCAGCATGTACTGGATAGAGCACTTTACTTTTCAGAACGGAGTCTCTGTCAGGAAGTGGGCCTACCGTGGGCACGCAGCCCAGAGCGGCCAAAGCAATCTCCTGGGGAAGGATAAGGATAGAAGGCCTATTTATCACCTGTATGTTCGGACAAGAAGAACCAAATGAATCAAGAAGTCTTTGAAGGACTATAGTAACACGGGCATGGAGGTTATGAAGCAATTTTTGCATGTGTTTTGTAAATAATGACATTGTAGATGACTGTGCTGAAATTCTTGCCAAACATTTTTTTTTTACACCGCCTCAGTTACCGTACGGCCAAACATTTTCGGACTACAGAGCGCACCGATATACTGTATAAGGCGCACCTATTAAATTTAAAGAGAAAACAGATTTGTAAATGGGGATGTGAAACAGAAAAAATTATTTTGATTAAATAAATGCTTTTTGCCAAACAGTGCATGTAAGACGACTGGTTAAAAAGAGCGTGTAACACTGCTAGTTAAACAGTACCCTACCAGAAAAGTCATTCAGCACCATCCTCCTCCTCTTCCTGGGAACTCCTCCTGGCCTTCTTTAGCGCCGCAATTGAACAGCCTCATGATTCCTTCGTCACACACGTTGTCAGTCTCCCGCTCTCTTTTGTTGTCTTTTTTGTCTGGCGGAAAACTAGCCCTTTAGGTTGAATTGTCCTTTTCATCACACAGTAGTCATGCATAGGACTGGACTTTTTACTTCATTGTGTATTACATGATTATTTATTACACGCTTTATGATTTTTTGATTAATATTATTTATTATTATGCATTATTGCACTACAAATTGGAAGTGAACAGTTACATATTATCTATTTATTCTTCTATTCTATTCTGTTTTCTTATGTTTCTTTTCTTAGCTTTCCTGTTCTGCTGTAGTTGTGTTAATCCGCGATCAAGTGATTAAGTTTATTATGTCATTTTTGGAGAGCTGCTTGAAACCTAAATTTTTCTATCTATCGATCTAGTCCAGCCTTTCAAAACCCACTGATAGTGGATTTGTTGTCACACTATAAATCTTGCAATCCTACCACCACTTGATGTTCCCAGCTGTTTGTCAGCATCTGCTGTGGTTCAAGCAGTACAAACAGAAGCAGTAGTTTTTCTACACTTAATCAAACGCACTTAAGATTTGTCTGATCAAAACACGATTGATACGACTTTAAAACCTGATATGAGCGTCCACTTCATTGTCCAATTCACTACTTCCTGAAGCTGCGCTCTAAGCATCATGGAATCTGTAGCTCTTTTAGCCATCAATTAGTTCCATCACAGATCTTGAGGATCGGTATCGGCTGCCGACCCCCACATGTCCGTGGCGTACCGTGGTTAAGTTAGTTCCACATCGGACACTGGATATTCGGCTCCATAGCTACAGCGGTTGACTTCCCTTGCTGTGCCCGGACTCCTTTGTCATGGTGCCGGGAGCTTGATTTAAATGCTGTTTGTTCTGAATAGAACCACAAATGGATGTATAACCACGTCAGATGATTGGTCCTACCCTAAAACTTTGGTAACAGTGGCTGAACAATTCCACGTCAGGATGGCTGTAATTCAGTTGGCAATTATTTGCAAGCAACACAGAGCACTCACTCCTTCACATGCTACTTTTCTTATTCTACTCACTTGACTCCAAAAGCTTGCTCTAACCAGCATGCTGAACAGCACTGCCCCCTACAGCCCACACACTAAACAGCAGCCTGGAGCAACACAATATACCCCTTTCTAAAGCATTTTGCATGTTATGCAAAATGTTATCTTTTATTGGATGGGCTTTTATTTTCATTAGGCCAAGCGAAGACTCTTGACACTGTCTTGACAAAATCAGTTTTTGTTATTTTGCTTTACAATCCGAGTACCAAAAACTGAATGTAACTGACGCAAGGTTAGCCGATGATCTACGCTGGCAGATGATCCACAGCGAGTCTTTTATGCAGCCGAATTACCTACCGGTGTCCAGCTGTACTATTTATTGCAGGACATTTGAGCAAATACAGAGCCAGAAGACGGATTTGCCGGCTAACTACAGCATCAGCCCTAACAAAGATTGCTGCTTCCCGCCGGATTAAATATGGAGAGTAATGCGTGGCGGAACAGGGCCCACTTGGAGCTGTGAGCGAGTTGGTTATGGCTTATTGATTACCAAGCACCTTGAGACTTTGTCTTGCCGGCATACAGTAATTCCTCACATCAACAGATCATTTCAACAGGCCTGGCGTCATTGCTCCAGGGTGCATTTGCAGGAATGTCTCAGTCCACCATGCGAACCACAATCTGGCATCCCAGTACAAAGGAACTGCTTCACAAAAATAGCGTGTACACTCGTGCTGTTAAATGCTGCAGGAGAGTAATGAAAAGGGAATTAGCGTAGCGATTTAAGCGATGCAAGATGACAGGAAGGCTGTTTCCCACATACTGGATGTTTTGAGCAGTGTCTTATAATGGTCACACATCTAATAGCCGGTCCATCTACGTTCCTACCCTCAATGGTGGTCACAAGATTTGGGTAGCGACCAAAAGGAGAAGATGAAACGAGTTTTCTCCATAAGCTGGCTGGGGTCTCCTTTAGAGATACGGCCAGAAGTCATCCGGAAGAAACATTGAGAGGAGCCTGATGAGGTGGCTCGGGCATCTGGTTCAGGCCATGTTTGATCGGTAGGACGCCTCGGGGAAGACCCAGGACATGTTGGAGGATCTATGTCTCTCAACTGGCCAGGTAACGCCTCAGGATCCGCCGGGAGGACCGAGATGAAGTAGCCAGGGAGAGGGGAGTCTGGGTTTCGGTGCTTAGTCTGCTGCAACGTAGGATGGCCTGAACCAGCACCTGGGTATCCTGGCAGTGTATGTACGTAGCTGGCATCTACAACTCAGCATTGGCAAGACAGTAACAGCGCCATCCCAGCAATAGAGAAGCCAAAAGGAATCTGTAGTCATCAAGAACAAGCGCATGGAGTTCCACAAGCCTCGAGGTACCTTGGTGTACATTTGGACAAAACACTCCTTCAAACCACATCTTGAAGAGGTGCTGTCCAAAGTGTCTTCAAGGGTTTCACTAATCCGGCGTCTTGGGGGCACCGATTGGGTTGCCTCTGCCAAGTTGCTGCGAATCTCCACGGAATCCCTGCTCTTTTCTGCAGCTCAATACTGGGCTCCATTCTGGTGTAGAAGCCCCTATCCAAGAAGGCTGGCGCCGTTATAAACGCCTTTCGGACCATAGCTGCGTGCGTTAAGCACATCCGCGTGTTCCACCTGCCAGTGCTAGCGAGAATATCCTCGGCCGGCCTCCGACGAGAGGCTGTTAACCTTGCTCTAGACCAGGAAGACCCTGAGGCACGACTGGTACGCTTGCAAACTGGGATTGGTCGCTTTAAAGCATCGTTGAGGAAGTGGGGCCTGGGAGACCAAGCCGCATGTGAACGACGGCAGCCTGAGCAGACTGCAGACCACATCATGACCACCTGGCCCCTCTTCGAACCATCTTCAGAGGCCGGCCTCTTGGATGCGGGACCCGAGTTGAGGAAGTGGCTAATCTTTACTGAGTTGGACATCGGCCGACGAAACACGAAACAACAAAACGACTAAGAGCCAGAGGGGCGCCTTTCAGTGTCAGTGTCTTCGTGCATGGCCTGCATGAAGACACACAAGGATACACAAGCCTCCAGCTAGCATGTTACAAATTGAGGTAATGGACTTGGAAATTGTTGGAGAAAAGTTTTTGCAGCTCATTGAACTCACCCAATTTAGTAGTCACGTGATTGTATGCAGGATGCAGGTGCAGGAAGTAACCCCTCGTTTATCGCGTTCGATTGGTTCCAGAGCCGACCATCATCAGTGGTTTTCCGATGTAGGATTCCTTGCTCATAATAGGAATGTTTTTGCAGTTAGAACATAGAAAACTCGTTAACAACCTTCTACATACGGGTTCTAACCAATTAGAGCCCTGTAGACATGAAATAGCACCCCTAGATCAACTTTTCCCAATATTGTAGACTTAATTAGTGAAAATAAGCCATATAAGGCATAAATATGAGCCATACTCGTATTTGTGGGTTGCTCTAAATGTGTTCCGGGACTAGGGAAGAGGAAGTTGAGTTTGTCTTGAGTTGAGACACCGAGTGACCAGCGTAAAATACTGCATATCATCGCAACGCCTTTGAATGCGTCAACCGAATGCCTTATATTTGCATTCTAGTTCATTTAGCCATCGTGTGCTTGAAAATGCTTCACTTGGGCAAAATAATACGTCCTATTGGCTTAAATATGCGATTCTTTCTAACAAGGCATACAACCACAAGACTGCATGACTGGTGAATTAACAGGTTTTTAAAAATCTGTCATAAAGTGAAGCTGGGAAATCCAAAATGGCAAGGGACGACGGTAGATATTATCAGCTTCTCAATAGTAATTCGGGGAACATGAAAAAAATCACCCGGGGGGGACATGACAATGTATTTGAGAACCACTGCAATAAAGGAAAGTTCCTGTGTCTGTGTTGCTGCTGTTTTGATATATTTTATTAAGCTTACATCCCAAGGAGGAACGGAATTGGCTTTTTTGGTTTGCAGCATCGGCTTGGGATGGCTGCACAGTCGTGTGCTATTATCGGCTTTGCGGCCCACATTTGACTGTGCAAACAGTCAAGGGTGAACAAAACGGCAAAGGGCAAAGACAGTCTATTTTCTACTTTAAATAGTATTAGCAGTTCTAACCTATTCGTCTCTGGGCTGTTTTCTGGGGCGCAGGGGAGATGCAAATCATCGCTCCGGGGTTAATTGCCAAGTTAATTGTGTCGAACCTGACGAGGGCCGGAGCCTTGTCTTTACTGCACTGAATAGGATTCCTTATTTATACATGGAATAAACCTTCTAAATGGAATGGAAAACCTTCTAAATATATATTTTTAGCTTGTATTATCAAAATACTTGACATAGTAATCGAAAAAAAGACATCTTGGACATAAATGCGACATTACATATACTCACATGTTGTTGCCAGCATACTTGGTGGCTATTGTCTTATCAGTGACACCTAGTGGCCAGTGTAGTCAGTTAACATTCACACAGGAGCTGCTGTCAGCCTCAACTCACGCCAGTCACTGGCTCTCTCCACACCGCTAACCACGCTAACAATCAGCAACTCTATCATAACATCTTCTAAATGCTTTATACGCTGCTCAAAAAAAATAGAGGAACACCCCCTCTGCTACTTCACTGACCAGATCTATATCCCAGAAGTTGGACTGATAGGTTACCATACTCTTTCTTCTGAGCAGTGTATTTGTCTTTTTGTTCATATGGCCATTTTTAGCATTGGAAATCCTTCATTTGGGCAAAGACTATGTGCTTACAAAAGTAAGCTTCCATCGATCCCCTACGTTCATCATGTATATGTAATTATAGGCATATCAAAGGATTTTACGCATGTAAAACTATAATTGTAAAACCAAAAATTTTGAGTCAACAATTTTGGCTTTCTGGATTAACGCATTCATTGGATTTGCATGATTTCTTGTGGGAAAACTTGATTCGGTTAGAGTACGTTTCGGTTAGAGTCGGACCTTCAGGATTCGTGACGCTAACCAAGGTTGCACCGCGTTTCTTGTTGTACTAGAACAATTATTCAATTACTCAATTATTGTTTTCAATCGGCGAATTAATGACCATAAATGAGTCTTCGTAGTCTTTTATTATTGTGTATTTCAGCGCCGCCCGTCAACCCCGCCCCCATTGTCAACATGTCGCTGTGAAAAGATGTTCACATAACTGTGACGCGGTGCGGTCGGACCTTGTCCTGGATTCCCAAGATGCAGAGGAGCAAGTGGCTGTGTCCAAACCGTCTGTATTAATCTTGACCAAGTGTCCAACAAAAAAAACCCGACGGTGCCCCAGGTCACCCTGGGGCCAGGACCCCGCGGAAAAGGCACAAGAAATATATCACAAAGCAAGCAGCCTCCTGGCGGAGCTATAAACCCAACAGTCGTGGACATCAGACCTGGACTGGATGGCACCTCGAAAATGGACCAAGAGAAAAGTGGCGAGGTGACTCAGGGAAGAGGAATAGCCGAGTGCCATCCAGTCGCTGCAGGTGAGGATGATGATGATTGACCACAGCTGTGGGACCTCTCATAGCTCCGCCAGAAGGAGTGGCCAAAATCTAGAAAGAACAAGGCAAGTAAACAAAACAAAGAAATACCCAACGAACCCAACAATGTTACCGACGTGTGTCAACGCAGAGCGTGACATATAACATGTATACTGTTTGCAGGCTTGTCGCTATGGTGGAATAGCGTTTAGAGGACATTATGTAAACAAGACAGGACTGTTCTGTGGCAACTTAGATGCGTTCTTGTTTTTGTTTTTTTCCTGTGTACCGCATCAGGAAAAGCAACTTTTTTCAAAATGTGTTCATATTGCACTTTCTTCTTGTTTCTGCTTCATACCAATCAGTGAAATGAAAATTGCAAACAACAGAACTCAAGGTGGGCGTCCATCTGTCTCTCGTTTTTTGCACTTACTTTGTCCATTGTATTCTGAAACCTTCGTCTTTTGGAGAAGAAAACAAACTTACAGTATATCAAGGATAGCGTAAACATCCAGCAGCAACACGACGTTTTGGCATGACCACTATTTTGATGTAAAATATACAGAATGAAGTTGACGAGCTACCTCGAGAAGTGTTTGTTTACTATGCCTAAGCTGGGAAATGAGGCTGAGCTGGTGGTTAGTTGGTCAAGGTGGCGCCATCAACTATTAATGTCATTTTTGCAAATGTACCATTCGCTTTCAAAAACTGAACAATGTAGAACATAATTACAAACAATAAATAACATATTTAAGCAAAGCTGACTCTTTCAAAGGACAATGGGTCAAAAAAGCATTTACATGATAAAGGTAAATTATTTGTTAATCGTGGAAATGGAATGTTTTCAAATTAGAACAACATGGGAGTCACCACAACTGATACCAGTGGACTGCCGATGTTTTTGGGGGGTGATGAGGTTTTTTTCTATATAGAGGAAGTCCAAAACTTCCTCTTTCACACAAATGAATAAAGAATTTCATTTTTGGTGGTGTAAAATCTCCCGGTCATTGTAACATCGATCGCATCCTGTTGTTGTCAGAGGCCACGTTTACATGCAATCAAATAACCCCATCATAACCGGAATATTATTATTGCATGCGCAGGGCCATGTGAACACCAATAACCCTTTTGAAAAACCCGAATATGCTCATACTCCGGTTTTTAAAAACCCGGATTTTACCCCACGGTTACTCCTTTTGTAACCCGAATTGGACCTATCCGGATACGCCTACAGATAGGAGTGTTGGTTTGTGTTCCGCACGTAAACAGGAATAACCCCGTTTCTTTCCCATCGCTTTGTTCCAATGCATGTCTCATGTCTTCCTCTGTCAAAGCAGAAGATGCACGGCCGGCCTGCTCAAAAGTGCGTGCGGGTGGGGGTTGGGGGGGATGGGTGGGTTGTTGATGTAAGCGCTTCTTTATGTCTGCATTACACTTGATTGATGTGAACCCGTCTGACAGCACACTCTGTTCTCAGGTATTTATTTGTGAGTCAATGATGCACCCTCAGGAGGCGCGCGGCTGCTTAACAGCCACTGGGCTCAAATCTTACACGTGCACTTTCTCTGCTGGCTTATCAATTTCCAGCTGCTTGACAGTCACGGTCGTGGAAATCCCAGAAAGTAAACATTTACGTTGGGCTCACGCAGCCAACAGCTTGATCGCACACCAAAATCTGGCCGTGGCTTTCATTCTGCCGGGTATTTTAAAGTATAATAATAATGAAGCTGGGGTTTCTTTTAAAAGGTTCTGAATATTTTATCTCGGATTTGGTTTCATCAGTTGGCCTTATTAATTACAATATGGTGCCAGTCCTGTCGTGTCGTTACTACACTGTGTGAAAACTATAAGTGTAAAACCATCAAAACGTGTTTTGAGGGTTTTTTTGTCTTTCTGAAATGGATTACCGTAAATTCCGGTGTATATTCCACACCGCACTGAAAAGTGAAAAAATAGGATATTGTGGCGGACACGAGTCAGTGAGGAAGTGGTAGGCCTTTATTTGGAAAGAACCAATCATGAGCTACAAGAGAACTCACAATGAGCTTGTCAACCCATCGGAAATGGAAGGAGGTCATTACGCAACATCACAGTCTGACTCACAGTGTCATAAAAAAAAGGCGGCTAAAATCCTCGCACAGCAACTTAACACGCAACAGGTAGGTAAGAAATATACAAGACCAGTATATAGTGGAGAATAATAAACAATAGTCCTAACTTCCTGGCATGCATTGCTTCGCTGGGAAGCAAGGAAGCTGCCTCCCAGCATAGCAAAGCAAAGCATGATGGGAAGCAGTCATAAAAGAAAGAACGCTAGAATCATCACACAGCAACTTAACACGCAACAGGTAGGTAAGAAATATACAAGACCA
>QODF01000133.1:1006303-1047594 GCA_024372805.1 Oostethus manadensis | reverse complement strand
GTGGCTGAACAATTCCACGTCAGGATGGCTGTAATTCAGTTGGCAATTATTTGCAAGCAACACAGAGCACTCACTCCTTCACATGCTACTTTTCTTATTCTACTCACTTGACTCCAAAAGCTTGCTCTAACCAGCATGCTGAACAGCACTGCCCCCTACAGCCCACACACTAAACAGCAGCCTGGAGCAACACAATATACCCCTTTCTGAAGCATTTTGCATGTTATGCAAAATGTTATCTTTTATTGGATGGGCTTTTATTTTCATTAGGCCAAGCGAAGACTCTTGACACTGTCTTGACAAAATCAGTTTTTGTTATTTTGCTTTACAATCCGAGTACCAAAAACTGAATGTAACTGACGCAAGGTTAGCCGATGATCTACGCAGGCAGATGATCCACAGCGAGTCTTTTATGCAGCCGAATTACCTACCGGTGTCCAGCTGTACTATTTATTGCAGGACATTTGAGCAAATACAGAGCCAGAAGACGGATTTGCCGGCTAACTACAGCATCAGCCCTAACAAAGATTGCTGCTTCCCGCCGGATTAAATATGGAGAGTAATGCGTGGCGGAGCAGGGCCCACTTGGAGCTGTGAGCGAGTTGGTTATGGCTTATTGATTACCAAGCACCTTGAGACTTTGTCTTGCCGGCATACAGTAATTCCTCACATCAACAGATCATTTCAACAGGCCAGGCGTCATTGCTCCAGGGTGCATTTGCAGGAATGTCTCAGTCCACCATGCGAACCACAATCTGGCATCCCAGTACAAAGGAACTGCTTCACAAAAATAGCGTGTACACTCGTGCTGTTAAATGCTGCAGGAGAGTAATGAAAAGGGAATTAGCGTAGCGATTTAAGCGATGCAAGATGACAGGAAGGCTGTTTCCCACATACTGGATGTTTTGAGCAGTGTCTTATAATGGTCACACATCTAATAGCCGGTCCATCTACGTTCCTACCCTCAATGGTGGTCACAAGATTTGGGTAGCGACCAAAAGGAGAAGATGAAACGAGTTTTCTCCATAAGCTGGCTGGGGTCTCCTTTAGAGATACGGCCAGAAGTCATCCGGAAGAAACATTGAGAGGAGCCTGATGAGGTGGCTCGGGCATCTGGTTCAGGCCATGTTTGATCGGTAGGACGCCTCGGGGAAGACCCAGGACATGTTGGAGGATCTATGTCTCTCAACTGGCCAGGTAACGCCTCAGGATCCGCCGGGAGGACCGAGATGAAGTAGCCAGGGAGAGGGGAGTCTGGGTTTCGGTGCTTAGTCTGCTGCAACGTAGGATGGCCTGAACCAGCACCTGGGTATCCTGGCAGTGTATGTACGTAGCTGGCATCTACAACTCAGCATTGGCAAGACAGTAACAGCGCCATCCCAGCAATAGAGAAGCCAAAAGGAATCTGTAGTCATCAAGAACAAGCGCATGGAGTTCCACAAGCCTCGAGGTACCTTGGTGTACATTTGGACAAAACACTCCTTCAAACCACATCTTGAAGAGGTGCTGTCCAAAGTGTCTTCAAGGGTTTCACTAATCCGGCGTCTTGGGGGCACCGATTGGGTTGCCTCTGCCAAGTTGCTGCGAATCTCCACGGAATCCCTGCTCTTTTCTGCAGCTCAATACTGGGCTCCATTCTGGTGTAGAAGCCCCTATCCAAGAAGGCTGGCGCCGTTATAAACGCCTTTCGGACCATAGCTGCGTGCGTTAAGCACATCCGCGTGTTCCACCTGCCAGTGCTAGCGAGAATATCCTCGGCCGGCCTCCGACGAGAGGCTGTTAACCTTGCTCTAGACCAGGAAGACCCTGAGGCACGACTGGCACGCTTGCAAACTGGGATTGGTCGCTTTAAAGCATCGTTGAGGAAGTGGGGCCTGGGAGACCAAGCCGCATGTGAACGACGGCAGCCTGAGCAGACTGCAGACCACATCATGACCACCTGGCCCCTCTTCGAACCATCTTCAGAGGCCGGCCTCTTGGATGCGGGACCCGAGTTGAGGAAGTGGCTAATCTTTACTGAGTTGGACATCGGCCGACGAAACACGAAACAACAAAACGACTAAGAGCCAGAGGGGCGCCTTTCAGTGTCAGTGTCTTCGTGCATGGCCTGCATGAAGACACACAAGGATACACAAGCCTCCAGCTAGCATGTTACAAATTGAGGTAATGGACTTGGAAATTGTTGGAGAAAAGTTTTTGCAGCTCATTGAACTCACCCAATTTAGTAGTCACGTGATTGTATGCAGGATGCAGGTGCAGGAAGTAACCCCTCGTTTATCGCGTTCGATTGGTTCCAGAGCCGACCATCATCAGTGGTTTTCCGATGTAGGATTCCTTGCTCATAATAGGAATGTTTTTGCAGTTAGAACATAGAAAACTCGTTAACAACCTTCTACATACGGGTTCTAACCAATTAGAGCCCTGTAGACATGAAATAGCACCCCTAGATCAACTTTTCCCAATATTGTAGACTTAATTAGTGAAAATAAGCCATATAAGGCATAAATATGAGCCATACTCGTATTTGTGGGTTGCTCTAAATGTGTTCCGGGACTAGGGAAGAGGAAGTTGAGTTTGTCTTGAGTTGAGACACCGAGTGACCAGCGTAAAATACTGCATATCATCGCAACGCCTTTGAATGCGTCAACCGAATGCCTTATATTTGCATTCTAGTTCATTTAGCCATCGTGTGCTTGAAAATGCTTCACTTGGGCAAAATAATACGTCCTATTGGCTTAAATATGCGATTCTTTCTAACAAGGCATACAACCACAAGACTGCATGACTGGTGAATTAACAGGTTTTTAAAAATCTGTCATAAAGTGAAGCTGGGAAATCCAAAAGGTGCGAGGGACGACGGTAGATATTATCAGCTTCTCAATAGTAATTCGGGGAACATGAAAAAAATCACCCGGGGGGGACATGACAATGTATTTGAGAACCACTGCAATAAAGGAAAGTTCCTGTGTCTGTGTTGCTGCTGTTTTGATATATTTTATTAAGCTTACATCCCAAGGAGGAACGGAATTGGCTTTTTTGGTTGATAAGTGCAGCATCGGCTTGGGATGGATGCACAGTCGTGTGCTATTATCGCCTTTGCGGCCCACATTTGACTGTGCAAACAGTCAAGGGTGAACAAAACGGCAAAGGGCAAAGACAGTCTATTTTCTACTTTAAATAGTATTAGCAGTTCTAACCTATTCGTCTCTGGGCTGTTTTCTGGGGCGCAGGGGAGATGCAAATCATCGCTCCGGGGTTAATTGCCAAGTTAATTGTGTCGAACCTGACGAGGGCCGGAGCCTTGTCTTTACTGCACTGAATAGGATTCCTTATTTATACATGGAATAAACCTTCTAAATGGAATGGAAAACCTTCTAAATATATATTTTTAGCTTGTATTATCAAAATACTTGACATAGTAATCGAAAAAAAGACATCTTGGACATAAATGCGACATTACATAGACTCACATGTTGTTGCCAGCATACTTGGTGGCTATTGTCTTATCAGTGACACCTAGTGGCCAGTGTAGTCAGTTAACATTCACACAGGAGCTGCTGTCAGCCACAACTCACGCCAGTCACTGGCTCTCTCCACACCGCTAACCACGCTAACAATCAGCAACTCTATCATAACATCTTCTAAATGCTTTATACGCTGCTCAAAAAAAATAGAGGAACACCCCCTCTGCTACTTCACTGACCAGATCTATATCCCAGAAGTTGGACTGATAGGTTACCATACTCTTTCTTCTGAGCAGTGTATTTGTCTTTTTGTTCATATGGCCATTTTTAGCATTGGAAATCCTTCATTTGGGCAAAGACTATGTGCTTACAAAAGTAAGCTTCCATCGATCCCCTACGTTCATCATGTATATGTAATTATAGGCATATCAAAGGATTTTATCCATGTAAAACTATAATTGTAAAACCAAAAATTTTGAGTCAACAATTTTGGCTTTCTGGATTAACGCATTCATTGGATTTGCATGATTTCTTGTGGGAAAACTTGATTCGGTTAGAGTACGTTTCGGTTAGAGTCGGACCTTCAGGATTCGTGACGCTAACCAAGGTTGCACCGCGTTTCTTGTTGTACTGGAACAATTATTCAATTACTCAATTATTGTTTTCAATCGGCGAATTAATGACCATAAATGAGTCTTCGTAGTCTTTTATTATTGTGTATTTCAGCGCCGCCCGTCAACCCCGCCCCCATTGTCAACATGTCGCTGTGAAAAGATGTTCACATAACTGTGACGCGGTGCGGTCGGACCTTGTCCTGGATTCCCAAGATGCAGAGGAGCAAGTGGCTGTGTCCAAACCGTCTGTATTAATCTTGACCAAGTGTCCAACAAAAAAAACCCGACGGTGCCCCAGGTCACCCTGGGGCCAGGACCCCGCGGGAAAGGCACAAGAAATAT
This sequence comes from Oostethus manadensis, assembly GCA_024372805.1. Taxonomy (NCBI): domain Eukaryota; kingdom Metazoa; phylum Chordata; class Actinopteri; order Syngnathiformes; family Syngnathidae; genus Oostethus; species Oostethus manadensis. Next base: position 1,043,174 of record QODF01000133.1, on the reverse strand, counting down.
ATCACAAAGCAAGCAGCCTCCTGGCGGAGCTATAAGCCCAACAGCCGTGGACATCAGACCTGGACTGGATGGCACCTCGAAAATGGACCAAGAGAAAAGTGGCGAGGTGACTCAGGGAAGAGGAATAGCCGAGTGCCATCCAGTCGCTGCAGGTGAGGATGATGATGATTGACCACAGCTGTGGGACCTCTCATAGCTCCGCCAGAAGGAGTGGCCAAAATCTAGAAAGAACAAGGCAAGTAAACAAAACAAAGAAATACCCAACGAACCCAACAATGTTACCGACGTGTGTCAACGCAGAGCGTGACATATAACATGTATACTGTTTGCAGGCTTGTCGCTATGGTGGAATAGCGTTTAGAGGACATTATGTAAACAAGACAGGACTGTTCTGTGGCAACTTAGATGCGTTCTTGTTTTTGTTTTTTTCCTGTGTACCGCATCAGGAAAAGCAACTTTTTTCAAAATGTGTTCATATTGCACTTTCTTCTTGTTTCTGCTTCATACCAATCAGTGAAATGAAAATTGCAAACAACAGAACTCAAGGTGGGCGTCCATCTGTCTCTCGTTTTTTGCACTTACTTTGTCCATTGTATTCTGAAACCTTCGTCTTTTGGAGAAGAAAACAAACTTACAGTATCTCAAGGATAGCGTAAACATCCAGCAGCAACACGACGTTTTGGCATGACTACTATTTTGATGAAAAATATACAGAATGAAGTTGACGAGCTACCTCGAGAAGTGTTTGTTTACTATGCCTAAGCTGGGAAATGAGGCTGAGCTGGTGGTTAGTTGGTCAAGGTGGCGCCATCAACTATTAATGTCATTTTTGCAAATGTACCATTCGCTTTCAAAAACTGAACAATGTAGAACATAATTACAAACAATAAATAACATATTTAAGCAAAGCTGACTCTTTCAAAGGACAATGGGTCAAAAAAGCATTTACATGATAAAGGTAAATTATTTGTTAATCGTGGAAATGGAATGTTTTCAAATTAGAACAACATGGGAGTCACCACAACTGATACCAGTGGACTGCCGATGTTTTTGGGGGGTGATGAGGTTTTTTTCTATATAGAGGAAGTCCAAAACTTCCTCTTTCACACAAATGAATAAAGAATTTCATTTTTGGTGGTGTAAAATCTCCCGGTCATTGTAACATCGATCGCATCCTGTTGTTGTCAGAGGCCACGTTTACATGCAATCAAATAACCCCATCATAACCGGAATATTATTATTGCATGCGCAGGGCCATGTGAACACCAATAACCCTTTTGAAAAACCCGAATATGCTCATACTCCGGTTTTTAAAAACCCGGATTTTACCCCACGGTTACTCCTTTTGTAACCCGAATTGGACCTATCCGGATACGCCTACAGATAGGAGTGTTGGTTTGTGTTCCGCACGTAAACAGGAATAACCCCGTTTCTTTCCCATCGCTTTGTTCCAATGCATGTCTCATGTCTTCCTCTGTCAAAGCAGAAGATGCACGGCCGGCCTGCTCAAAAGTGCGTGCGGGTGGGGGTTGGGGGGGATGGGTGGGTTGTTGATGTAAGCGCTTCTTTATGTCTGCATTACACTTGATTGATGTGAACCCGTCTGACAGCACACTCTGTTCTCAGGTATTTATTTGTGAGTCAATGATGCACCCTCAGGAGGCGCGCGGCTGCTTAACAGCCACTGGGCTCAAATCTTACACGTGCACTTTCTCTGCTGGCTTATCAATTTCCAGCTGCTTGACAGTCACGGTCGTGGAAATCCCAGAAAGTAAACATTTACGTTGGGCTCACGCAGCCAACAGCTTGATCGCACACCAAAATCTGGCCGTGGCTTTCATTCTGCCGGGTATTTTAAAGTATAATAATAATGAAGCTGGGGTTTCTTTTAAAAGGTTCTGAATATTTTATCTCGGATTTGGTTTCATCAGTTGGCCTTATTAGTTACAATATGGTGCCAGTCCTGTCAGGTCGTTACTACACTGTGTGAAAACTATAAGTGTAAAACCATCAAAACGTGTTTTGAGGGTTTTTTTGTCTTTCTGAAATGGATTACCGTAAATTCCGGTGTATATTCCACAGCGCACTGAAAAGTGAAAAAATAGGATATTGTGGCGGACACGAGTCAGTGAGGAAGTGGTAGGCCTTTATTTGGAAAGAACCAATCATGAGCTACAAGAGAACTCACAATTAGCTTGTCAACCCATCGGAAATGGAAGGAGGTCATTACGCAACATCACAGTCTGACTCACAGTGTCATAAAAAAAAGGCGGCTAAAATCCTCGCACAGCAACTTAACACGCAACAGGTAGGTAAGAAATATACAAGACCAGTATATAGTGGAGAATAATAAACAATAGTCCTAACTTCCTGGCATGCATTGCTTCGCTGGGAAGCAAGGAAGCGGCCTCCCAGCATAGCAAAGCAAAGCATGATGGGAAGCAGTCATAAAAGAAAGAACGCTAGAATCATCACACAGCAACTTAACACGCAACAGGTAGGTAAGAAATATACAAGACCACTATATAGTGGAGCATAATAAACAATAGTCTTAATTTCCTGGCATGCATTGCTTTGCTGGGAAGCAAGGAAGCGGCCTCCCAGCATAGCAAAGCAATGCATGATGGGAAGCAGTCATAAACGAAAGAACGCTAGAATCATCGCACAGACACTTAACACGCAACAGGTAGGTAAGAAATATACAAGTCCAGTACCAATACTAGTGGAGAATAATAAACTACTGCTTCCTATCATGCATTGTTTGGGCAAATGTTCGCTTGATCTTGAGTACAGATGGTGAAAGCCAGGCCTCACAATTTTTTGGGTTTCAAGTAGGAGATGTCAGAAAAGTTACAGGTTGCAGAGATAACTGGTTGTGGCGTCCGAGCGTTCATAGCGACATCGCTTTTAGATCCTTTGATGTCGGCTCTTCCTATCATTGTCAAGCAGAATTCGCCAAGCGTTGGATGGTTCCCCCACTATATTGTTCAGCCGCTATACAATAGGAAACGCGAGCTGGGTTAGAACGTTGTGAGACAGGTTAGTTTTCCCCTTCTGAAGATGTGTTGTTGGAATTGTAAATTGCTTCCCATCGTGCATTGTTTTGCTTTGCTGTGATGCAGGAAAGATGCAGAAAAGTGAAAAATGCATGCTTGGAAGTTAAGATAGTTGTTTGTTATTTACCACTAGTACTGGTACTTGCTTTGTATATTTCTTACCTACCTGTTGTGTGTTAAGTTGCTGTGTGGTGACTTTTGGGTTTCTTTCTTTTATGATACCGTCAGTCAGACTGTTATGTGAATCGTTGTTTGTTTCTATACAGTGGAATTTTGGTTTTCAGACACTCCAGGTTTTGTGTTTTGGGCGATTTTTTTCCCCACACAATTTTCCTGCAGTTATTGCATGTATTAGGTATTGCTGTATTGTCTTTGTTTTTTCCATTTTGTCTTTGCTTCTTCTGTGTTGTCTTTGTTTTTTCCATTTTGTCTTTGCTTCTTCTGTGTTGTCTTTGTCTTTTCCATTTTGTCTTTGCTTTTTCTGTGTTGTCTTTGTCTTTTCCATCTTGTCTTTGCTTTTTCTGTGTTGTCTTTGTCTTTTCCATCTTGTCTTTGCTGTTTCTGTGTTGTCCTTGCTTTTTCCGTTTGTGTTTGTTTTTTTTGTATTGTCTTTGTTTCTCCTTTTGTCTTTGTTTTTTCTGTATTGTCTTTGTACGTTTTTCCTTTTGTCTTTGCTTTTTCTGTGTTGTCTTTGTCTTTTCCATCTTGTCTTTGCTGTTTCTGTGTTGTCCTTGCTTTTTCCGTTTGTGTTTGGTTTTTTTTGTATTGTCTTTGTTTCTCCTTTTGTCTTTGTTTTTTCTGTATTGTCTTTGTACGTTTTTCCTTTTGTCTTTGCTTTTCTATATTGTCTTTGTTTTTTTCCATTTGTGTTTGTTTATTCTGTATTGTCTTTGGGGTGTTTTTCCTCTTTTGTCTTTGCCTTTTCTGTATTGTCTTTGTCTTTTCCATTTGCTTTTTCTAATTGCATTTACCAGTTGGCTCAAGCTAGCAAGTAAAAGCAAAGACAATACATTAACCCTGGTCATTCTGCCCGGGTGACTAGTCGTGTGATCAGATAGGAGGACCACAGTAAGGGTGTCGGCGGGACATTGTCTTGTCTTTGTTTTTGATTTGAAAAAGCAAATGGCAAAGACAATACAAAAAAAGCAAAGACAACATACATTATTGGATTATTGATTCTCTATATTAATATTATGTGTGTCCTTTTAATTTTGGCACTCCTGTGATTCCATATTCAGGGTGTAAAGTTAGCCTTTCAAGCACAGTCAGCTGGGATAGGCTCCAGCTCCCATGACCCTGAACCGGATACGCGGTTGAAAATGGATGGATGGATGCTGGCTGCCTAAAAAAGCCAACATGAAAAGATAAACAGGATCCCTGCCGTCGAGTTCAATCTAAAGTCTACAAGACACCTGGCTCATTTGTCATGCACCTACGCGCGCCTAATGTAAACAAGCACTTCCCTCGGAACCCGCGCATCATCCCGGATGCAGGACAGCAGGGCTCTGACCTTGTGACGGACTTCACCGCCGTTGCCCGCGCGCACCTCCGAGCCAGCGCGCACAATTTGGGTACACATATCTTCATATTTACACACAGAACACAATCAGCCGCACTCGTTCATCTGAATTAGCTTTTATAAGCAGGTGAATTGTCTGCGAAGGCTGAGCAATTTACGACGACCTTGGAAAACTGTGGAGCGGCAGTCAGAGGGCGAGTCTGCTAGCGATGTGAATAAAAGTCCCTGTGTGGGCACATCTGTGTATGGAAATCAGCGCAAGAAAAGTTTCGCTAGCGAGTACGTGATGTGATCCTATTTGGATGAGGCTTGGGGCACGCATACCAATGAGGTGCAACTCATTGTCAAACCTCGCTTAGCGCTTCCAGGAACAGTGTCATCAAGGCCAGCGAGGCCTTCTCTGCTGGCCTGAACACTATCAGCAGCACTGACCTAAATGTATTTTCAACTTCATTTCTTATGTTTGTTCCTGAAAATTGTATTCATTTATTCCAAGCGGTCTGTTATCTTCATTTTCTAGCGTGTCTCTCGGCTGCACTGCTTCCAGTGCGTGTATGTGTATGTTAAATAATTTTGTCCAATCAGATTTCAGCTTTTATATATTGCCATGTCAATCAAATTTGCTCAGGGCCTTCGGAATCAGGAGTGCGGGCCATGTCACTTAAAACCATCAGCTAACGGGCTGTTTATTTGACCAGATTTCAGATTCTCCTCAGAGGTAGCTGACCCACAATAATGTCCGCGTTTTTCAAATTTGCCCAGGGCCTTCAGAAGCAGGAGTGCTGGCCCTTGTCACTTAAAAATCATCAGCGATCAGGCTGTTTATTTAACCAGATTTCAGATTCTTGGCACAGCTAGCTGACCCACAATAATGTCAGCGTTTTTCAAATTTTCCCAGGGCCTTCAGAAGCATGAGTGCTGGCCCATGTCACTTAAAACCATTAGCTAACGGGCTGTTTATTTGACCAGATTTCAGATTCTCCTCAGAGGTAGCTGACCCACAATAATGTCCGCGTTTTTCAAATTTGCCCAGGGCCTTCAGAAGCAGGAGTGCTGGCCCTTGTCACTTAAAAATCATCAGCAATCAGGCTGTTTAATTGACCAGATTTAAAAATCTTCTCAAAACTAGCTGACCCACAATAATGTCCGCATTTTTCAAATTTGCCTAGGGCCTTCAGAAGCAGGAGTGCTGGCCCATGTCACTTAAAACCATTAGCTAACGGGCTGTTTATTTGACCAGATTTCAGATTCTCCTCAGAAGTAGCTGACAAACAAAAATGTCCGCGTTTTTCAAATTTGCCCAGGGCCTTCAGAAGCAGGAGTGCTGGCCCTTGTCACTTAAAAATCATCAGCAATCAGGCTGTTTATTTAACCAGATTTCAGATTCTTGGCACAGCTAGCTGACCCACAATAATGTCAGCGTTTTTCAAATTTTCCCAGGGCCTTCAGAAGCATGAGTGCTGGCCCATGTCACTTAAAACCATTAGCTAACGGGCTGTTTATTTGTCCAGATTTCAGATTCTCCTCAGAGCTAGCTGACCTACAATAATGTTGGCGTTTTTCAAATTGGCCCAGAGCCTTCGGAATCAAGAGTGCTGGCCCATGTCACTTAAAACCAAAACGACATAAACAGAGGTTTGACTGTCTTCCTTGATTTTGCAGTGATGCCATACTCGAAATGCATCTCTCTATAATGCAATGCCTTCTTATTTTGCATTTTTGTATTTTATTGATGGTTTCTATAATTGCACCGCGCACCGCTGAGTACTGCCATGTGCCTTCTGACATGTTGACGCATTTGCTAATTGAGCTTATTAATTATGTCGACTAATCGACTCATTTGCATCACTGGGCGCGATGAAAAGCCTTCAACTGGCAAGTAAATATCAGTTAAGGATGGACAGGCTTGGAAAGACGTGACACGACGGTAATGAAGAAAATCGACGGCGCTTCCGCGGTGGAACCCCGAACGTCAGACGAGTGCAAAGCCGTCAAGCACGGCGACACGCAAGACCTCGGTACCGTGAGCGTCAAAGGATGTTTTTCGTCGTTGCGGCTTTTTTGGCAATAGTGTTGAATGTCAATGTTACCCCTTGAGATTCGGTCGAATAGCTTCTCGACACACTCACGTAGCACAATCAAGAGTTGAGGTGTGAGTCACTGAAAAATACCGGGAACAAAAGGCAACACACAACAGTCACGTTGCTCTCTCTCTCTCTCTCTCTCTCGCACACACACAAGCTTAACTTTCACTTTCCCCAGCCAGCCACGTTATGTTCTGCCACACATTTACTGTAAGCAAGTAGCACAAAAGCGATTTCAAATGGTCGAGGTGTCTCAATCCCGCCTGGCAGGTGCTCAGAAATATGAGTGACAGATAAGGTCACCTTCCCCAGTGGATTCAGACCTGGGAACAGCTGCAAAACCCCCCACACTAGATGAAAGGTCCGCCTGGGGCTCTCAGACCGTGTGCAACATATCGGTTTTCTGGGGCTTTCTTTCACCGCAACATCGCCTCTCGCCCTCTCTTCCAGGGTGAGGACCTTCCCGAAGGATTCGGCCTTGCTGGGCAGGGACACCGTTCGAGCCCTCATGTATTACGCCCTGAAGGTGTGGAGTGACATCGCTCCGCTGAACTTCCACGAGGTGGCGGGGAGCGACGCCGACATTCAGATCGACTTCACGAAAGCCGACCACAATGACGGCTATCCCTTTGACGGGCCGGGGGGCACTGTGGCTCATGCCTTTTTCCCTGGGGAGAGGTTCACCGCCGGGGATACGCACTTTGACGACGACGAGGCTTGGACCTTCAGATCACCGGGTAGGAATCTGCATCGGAGTTAAAACTCTTTTTTTCTACCACCAAACTAGAACATCGCCGTCATTAAGAATTCAAGAAGTCCTCTTTCATGTTCCAGTCAATATTTATTTATCATTACGATCTGAATTTAAGAGTTTAATATGGTCTCAAACTGGGAGAGGAGAAAGGACTTGGATAGTGGTGAGTTTTTAAAGAGGACAAACATTTTCCCTCTAGATGGGATACACAAATAATCACTTCATTAGTGACGGGTCACACCAAGAGGGATTCAGAAGACCCTTATGAAAAGATCAAGAGGAGGGACCACACCTCCCCCGGACTAGGGATACCGGGGGGCTCACCCTGGAGCCGGTCCTGGGGGAGGGGTTCGCAGACAAGTGCCCGGTGGTTGGGGCCAGGCCCGGCCCGAAAAAGGACACGGGATCTTACCCCCTTGTAGACCCACCACCTGCTGGATCAAGTATAAGGTCTATGGGATTTGGGCGGCGGCCGGGGGCGGGCGTCTGGGTAACCTGGTCTTCGGCGGCCAAATCTGGTTCTTGGGATTTTCTACATATGGCATAGAAAACCTGTTTATGACCTTCTAAATCTGGTTTTGACATAATTACAGCCACCTAGACATGAAATAACACCCATAAATATAGTGTTTACACTCGTATTACCCAATATAGTGGATAAAAAAAAGGGCTCAAACATTAGCAGTTTTTTTGGGGGGGGTTTGACAGCGTACTTCCTGGAATGGCTTTACTCTGGTATCACCCAATATAGCTGACATAATCATTAATAATCAATAAAGAGTAAATAAGCCAATTAGGATGTAAATAAAACTCCTGCTCCTGTGTTTTCCTCCTCTCTTCACTCTGTGCACCAGTCTCAACGCCCGGGTGTGTTGGTTCTATAGCTCAATGAACAAAGTGAGTGGGTGATTAGATCCTCCTGTCAGTCATTCAGTCTCTTTTCATTGGCAGGAACCAATCGTGAACCATCAGAAAACTCGCAACAAGCTTACCAACCCCCCGGCAATCGCAGGAGCTCAGTATTCAATATAACAGTCTGACTCATGGTGTCACGCTAACATCATCACACAGCAGCTTAACACGCAAAAGGCAGGCAGGAAATATACGAGACAAATACCAATACGAGTGTAAAATAAATTTTAAAAAAATTATCCTAACTTCTTCCCATCATACATCGCTTCCCAGCAAATAAAAACTGCATCTGCAATGACGGCCTGTGTCCACCAGAGGGAGCCTGGACGCAGATATCCATTTTTGTTTTGCTTTGCTTTGTTGTAGATTCGAGCGTGGCCACTCATTAGCCGTTTAAGAAAAAAAAGTAGCGGCTTACGCGTCGGAAATCCCGGTACTCTTGAGAAATGAATGTTCACTTGGTGTATTACCATTGCATTCGTGGAACAACGGTCCGGGAATAACACCGATTGTTCGTCTGCAATAATCTGTAAGGCAACCATCAGCCGCGACCGTGACGACATGACAGGCATGTCTGTTTACAAGCGGTGATACTGAAAAATGAATGAGAGGCAGGCGAGGTTCGTTGCAACAAATCACCAGGCCTCTTCGCCAGGGTTGTTTACGGCGGCGAGGCTGTTTGAACGCTGCGGCTAAACGCAATCAATAAGAGTTATTTGGTCACAATGACACACTGATGACATTTCAGCACTTGAATGCGGACGAAGGCGAGCGCTTTTGATTCTCCTCCTTCGGGTGTGATTGTTGGGACTTGATGTTTGAAATTGCTGTGGAAGCTCCAAAGTCTGTGACGCCACTTACTCGCTAACGTCATTATTTTCCCCCAAAGAAATTCATTAAAAGTCAAAAGATTTTGCAAAATGTTATCGCTTTTGCTCTCATTATGCATTCGTTTTATTTTTTTCTCATGTCGCATGAGTGGAGGCGGCCTTTTTTCGCGGTGTTTTGACGTTGTGCTCGTAGTACACACAACAATAGCGGGAAGTGGAAGTGCTCGGTGTTGGCTTTCTTGACGGTTTTGTCCAGCACTGCATTACCAACAGCTGCCTAAATTGGTAGAAATAGAATAAAATGACAATTTAACAAGAGAACTAAAAAAAAAATAAATGCGATTTGAAAAAATTCACAGTAATTTAACAAAAGTAAAGTCAAAAAATTTCGAGGAAGGTTCTCCTCTCATTCTGTGTGGAAGTGGTAAGTTTTTTTGGCTTCTTTGTCCTTCTTCCCCACCTGCTAAGTTTAGAATAAGTAAATTGGAGAAGCAAAACTACTTAGTTCACTGTGCTAGCAGCATCTGTTGTGTACCTGCAGTGAGGGCCCTAATAATGTTAAAAACATATTTAGTAAGTCATAAACAGGTTTTTGTATGCGCTAACTATAAAAATATTGTGTTTATTATTTTTCAGTCTTATTTCGCACAAATTCACTCATTGCGGTCGTGTCTGGAACCAATTAACCGTGATTAAAAGCTGTCATTTTATGAAAACAATGGAATGGAATTTAATAAAGTTAAAATATTGAAGAAAAATGAAACAGTTAAAAATGGCACGATAACGACGTTACCTACCCAGCGGCAATATACATTAGTGTTGAAAATAATAGCGGTCCAATGCAACTAACCAGATGAATCACTCTTATTAGCATATTTTTATTGCTAGATGGTTACCAGTGGGTGCAGTAGATTCTCAACTTCTGAGCCTGATTCTCCAATGTGAGACTTGCTTTAAAGGGTTTCTTTAGTGAGTTTGCAGTTTGCACAAAAACTACTGACCAGATTTTAAGATCTATGGTGAAGGCGGTGCAGCATATGAAGAACCCATAAAGTTTTAGAGCGGACCCGGCTAAAGGTCGCGGCCGTTTCAGTATTGACCCAGCCGACACCTCCGGCCACATTTGAACGAACATGATGACGGCTGTCGGGTTTGTACCGCCCAGGGTGCTGTTGATGTTCTGATGCTGCCTCCCAGACCGTTTTATTAGACGCTTTGCTTTCAAGGGGCGAGAGAGAGAATATGCTGATGTGAGGTAGCGAAACAACGATTAATCAATGATTAATCAATTATCTGATGAAGCAGAAACACGTACCTGTATCTTTTTTTTCAATTTCCTTAGTCGTCCACGAAAGCAGACCTAATTTTGTTGTGTTTTAGGCAAAATGACATTTCAGTGCCTTTTTTCTGATATCATTTTTGCTGTTGTTTTATTCATTTTACAAAAATTATTTTTTTTCTCCTTAAATGTTCCTTTTGTTCTATATTGTGACTTTATTCCCATAATATATAGATTTTATTCTCATATAATTATGACGTTTTAGCCAACTACATTTTCTAACAATTAATACTTTATTTTGTGTTGTTTGTTTCTTACAACAGCGTTTTAGTAAAATTAAAATGAGTACAAATTAGTAAAAAAAAAAATAATAATAATTAAGTTAGTTAAAAGTTAAGTTACAAATAAGATTAAATTACAATTAAAAATATATATATAATAAAATTGAATTAAAAATAAATTGAAAATAAAAATATAATATAAACAATTAAAATACATGAAAAATTAGATTAAAAATAGTAAAATATTAATAATTAATAATTAATATTAGGTGTGTCAGGGGGAAAATATGAAAATATAGCATACTTCTTCAGGATGCTTTTATTCATAACAGGAGAGCAAAACAAAGCAGTTGGGCCCAAACAGGTTAGCATGGGTTAGCATCGTCTCACCCGTACCCTTTTTCTCAAAATCTCATATGATTTTAATACTTCGTAGTAACAGGCATTGCCTGAGACAGCTATAAAAACTGGGGACTCGTGTGACCTTTGGCCTGTGTCAAAGGTAATGTTATGACTTTTATTCTCGTAAAATTATGAGTTTTTTATCGTTAATTGTTTACTTTTGTAATGTCAAATTTTGACTTTTAATCCTTGGGCCCTAATAAAAATGATAACATACGTAATATTACAACTTTAAAAAGTAGTAAAATTACATTATTATTCCTCATAATATTATAAGTTTATGCTTGTAAAATTGAAACTTTTTTCTCTTAATAATTTGCCTTTAGTCTCGTAAAATTACAGCTGTTTTTTTTCCATTTCTATTGTTTTTTTTTATTTTCCAACTTTCTTTTTGTAATTTTCTAATGTATTTTTTTCTTTAATATTTCAACGTTATGCTGCTAAAATTATGTTTTTTTCCATCTTTTTTTGTTGTAAATTTTCTTCTTTCTGCAATTTAATTTTCCACAAAGTATAACCTTATTCCGTGTGTTTTTTCATAATATTCCACATTTTATGTATTTTCCTTTAATATTTCAACTTTATGCTACTAAAATGATGTTATGTTTCTATTTCTATGATAATTATCAAATTTAAAAAAATTCCCTTTGGATTTCTTTTTTTAAAATATTTTCATGATATTTTGACTTTATGCTTGTAAAATTACAGCTGTGTCAAAGTATTATAATACTTTGACTTAACATTTTGTGCAACCCAATTTTAAAAAAAAGTATTTATAGTTTTACATTTTATTTTTTCAGTGTACTGTAGGGCAATAAAAAAACATTTAAAAAAATGCTGCAGAGCTCAAAAACATTTTGGGTAAAAGTAAAAATTCTTCAACAAACAAAAAACTGCAGATTACCATGGTCAGGATCAGAAACAGAGAAACTACAGACAACTCTTTTCTGATGGATATGGTTGGTCATTGCACCATATGCCCCCAATGCAAGTGGACTATCACAGCAGAAAGTGAAAGAGATCAAAACAGTACCGCTTTTCCTTGCTTGAGGTAATAATAATTTCTCACACTTCTCATTCTTCCAGTGACAAAATAAAGTGTGCTATTTACAGTTGCAAAGTTCAACCTATCTTGAAGATGCCGAGGTTTTCTTTGGGTGTGACCAGGATAGACAGGATCAGGAATGAGTACACCAGAGGGGACAGCACATGTCGGAATCTCGAGTTTTGAACTGCCAGGCAGGAGACCTAGGGGAAGACCAAAGAGACGTAGTGAAGGAGGACATGAAGGTAGTTGGTGCGAGGGAAGAGGATGCAGAAGACGGGGTTAGATGGAGGCAAATGATTGATTGTGGCGACCCCCGAAGGGATACGCCGAAAGGAAAAGAAGAAGATTTACAGGCGCAAAGTGATTCGGCCTAACGATTATATATCAAAAACGACCAACACCTTCTTATTTGCTTTTCCGCGCTGGCGTTACGGGCCACGCAAGCCTTTATCTATCTCATTATGCGGACCGTATTTCCTCGCCAGTGGCGAACTTACAGTATCTGTTCATCTTTACGTCTTAGATGGATTTATTTCATGCAAACAGCGAACGGTGCAGATAAGAGCGAATGCAAACCGCAAAGGTAGTCCCAAAAGTGCGACGGGAAGTACACAGAAAAGCCGAAAAGAAATGCAGCCCATCTCTTGTAGATGGAGCTGTTATGTGGAGATGACAAAGCGTCTTTGTCATGCTTGCAAACTAAGCAGCATTTGCTTATCCGACACCTCCCGTTCTGTATTCTGTCTCTCCTTTCAATGAAAGCACGCTGCCAATTCCGGCCTGATGGAAGACGCACTAAAAGCGCAAAGGACGACTGGTCTACTTAGCGACTCTCCCTTCTACTTCTTCAAACGAGGAAAACATGAAATAGCATTTTCTATTGCAGGCACTCCTGTGTGGGAGGACGGGGAAGAAAAGTGCCTTGTTTGTCAAGAAATATCTTGTCTGGCAACTTTGCTCACAGTTTTTGGTCTGCAAGAAAAATATCCCTTAAGGTTATTCTTCGTAAATACGTCTTACTACCTTCACGCAGTCTCTAAATGTACAAAAAAGTACGAGGAACACACGGAAAGGAAAGAAAAACGCAAATTCTTAATGACAGAGACATTTGCATTATTTGTATAAAAAGGTTAGAATCTTATGGAAAAAATGTCATTTTCCCATCATGCTTTACTTCCAGCTGAATGGGAAGCATCTAAGACAGTTGTCTTAGATGCTACCTTTTGTGTGTTAAGTTGCCGTGCGATGATTTTAGCCTTCTTTGTTAGATGACACCGTTACGTTGGGTCGACAAGCCCATCGTGAGAATAATTCATTATTCATTATTATGACCCCCAAAAAAGTACAAAAAAAACTGTGGAAAATTATGGGAATAATGATTTTGCAAGAAAAATAAATATAGCAATAGTGTTGTATTATTATGAAGAAATGAATGCAGTTTTGCTAGGAAAAAGTCGTAATATCAGGAGGGATGTAACTAAATAATAAATATATAGGGACAAAAATTAAAGTTTACAAAAAATGATGATGAAAGAAAAAAGATGTTTGTCAGGAGAACAAAAATGTAATGTCGTTTGATGAAAATGTACCATTTAAAACCCAGTTTTACTAGACTAAAGTCATAATGTTACACCAGGAAGGCAACAATTACAATCTGCTGTTTAAACTGCAAAAAAAAAAAAGTTCTCATAATGTCACACAATAAAAGTATGCATTTCTGAAGGAAAAGTCACAATATTTGGAGAAAAACAAAACAAGTGTCTGGGTAATATTACGAAACAAAAATGGGACTTTGTGAGAAAGACATATGAATAAACATCGTGAGAAAACACGATGCAAGGAGAAAAAAGTGTATGTGACCATAATAAAACAAAAATACATAAATAATATCACGGCCAAATGCATGAGAAATTGCTGGAAAGAAGTTACGCTGGGATAGGCTCCAGCATACCACCGCAGCCTAGTGAGGATAGGCGGCATAGAAACCGGATGGCTTCCGAGAAGAACTGGTACGTTTCTCATAGACCTCCTCACCCCCGAGTTTGGACGAGGTTGATGCTGATGGATCCATGTTTGGATCGCTTTTTCTCCAATGGACGGGGTGCTGATGAACAAGTCCGGTTTACGTCTCGTTTCTAACTCTGCACGGCACCTTCCGGGAATGATGTCCTTGGGGTATTGACCGTCGAGGACTAATTGGATCTGAGTTCAAGATCATCAGATCAACAGATCATCAAAAGTTGAAGACCGCAGCCTTTAAAGGACCAAAACGTGTCATTTTCTGAACCTCTTGATGACAAAGGCAAAAAAGCTTTCTGTCTTTGAGCTGCACAAGCAAGGCCTCTCGTTTCAGACAGATCAGATCCGTACAGTCAGAAAGCTCGGTGTCATCTTCGATCGGGACCTTTTTTTTTTTTACTTCCCTTTTTTCCATTTCGCAATTTCTGGAGAATGAAAGATTTTCACTCAAACACTTTTAGAGCTTTTTTAAAAAGCGATTCTATAATTTTTAAGGTTGTCAAACGTGTTAATGACCAGTTGGTAAGAGAAAAAATTGTGGCATAAAGAAACATTTTAGCAACATCCTCTTGCAATGATGTGCTTTGCCTGAAATTCCGAATATGAAAGTTAACAATTTTGGATACCGTTTTAATGTGTTTTTTAAAGGATAAAGTAGAATCCAAAGTAACACCTAGATATTTCATTTCATGTACAAACTGCAACTCATCCCCTTTCAGAAAGACATGTCAAGGGGACTTGTTATTCTCGCAGAAAGTTTTTTTAGAATTTAGTAAAAAGGCATGATTCAGTAAGCCAGTCATCAATACAGGTGATTGCTGATGTCAGCTTTTTTGAGGCTTCTTTGTCAGACGTTGCCTTTGTGAAGATGACAGCATCATCTGCATGTAGTACAGTATTAAGATCTTTACATACGTTTGGTAAATCATTCTTGTATAATGAAAATAATATAGGACCAAGTATAGAACCTAGGGGTACACCCACTTGGCAGTCCAAATAAAAGGATTTGATACTGTTGACAGACACACAATTGGTGCGGTTCAACAAGTACGATTTTACCCAAAGGATCGCTTGTTCAGAGAAGTTCCATCCATCCATACGTCCATTTTTGTTCTGCTTATCCGAGGTCGGGTCACGGGGGCACCAACCTAAGTCCCTCTCCCCGGCCACTTCGTCCAGCTCTTCCCAGGCGAATGCCGAGGCGTTCCCAGGCCAGCCGAGAGACATAGTCTCTCCAACGTGTCCTGGGTCTTCCCCCAGGCCTCTTACCGGTTGGACGTGATCTGAACGCCTCCCCAGGGAGGTGTCCGGGAGGCATCCTAACCAGATGCCCGAGCCACCTCATCTGGCTCCTCTCAATGCGGAGGAGCAGCGGTTCTACTCCGAGTCTCTCCCGGATGACAGTGCTTCTCACCCTATCTCTGAAGGGAGAGCCCAGCCACCCTGCGGAGAAAACTCATTTCGGCCGCTTGTACCCACCATCTGGTCCTTTCGGTCACTAAAGGTCACACTGTTCAGAGAAGTTGGATTTTGTTAACAGCACCAACAAGAGGACTGAATCCTGGATTCCTGAAACAAAAAAGTCAAAAGGTAGACCCTGTTCTGGAGGATCCGATTGGCTAGCCGTCAAGACAAGGACAAATCCACGGCACAAAGGAAGGTTGTTACTGGTGCCGAGTGCAGTCCAGTCCGATAACCTCCACACGGCATCTGCGGCAGAAGGGTTTGGAGAACAATAAACGTCTTCAAAGGCCTCGTCTCCTTCGACGCCACAAAATTGCCCTTTTGGAATTTGCAGGAGAGCAGCAAACATGGAATGTTGAAAGGGGGGGGGAAGGTTTTATTCTACCTTGACGGTTCTGATGGCTCCCAATGTTACTGCATGACAAGGAGATCCCACCTGAGATGTTTTCCATACGGCACAGTGGAGGAGGGCGCCATCATGGTCCGTCAATGGAATAGGGGGTTTCAGGTTGTGCAGGGGCGTCTAAAACGGCAGCTGGGTATCTGGCTATGTGCAGATGATGCAGAGGGCATCCCCCTTGTCTGTGTGGTATTGAGTGGCCAGCTACCCAGTGGAGAACATTTAATAATGGATGACATGGGACGTTTACAAAAACAGACATCAGTTCCAGTCAGCGGATGCCCTCCGTGAAGCCCTCTTCACGCCCTGGAGCAACAGTCCAAGAAGGCCATTCTTGCAATTTTTCAACCGCTCTTCAAATTTATGGTCAGGGGTGTACTTCATTTTGCTGGCCGGGCGAAACCAAACAAGCCTTTCAGGGCGCGGGGGAACAAATCCCATTTTCAGGCTTAAAATGTTCCTTAAATGTTTGGTGTGGTTTACCTCTGCAGGCTCGTCCTCCGCGTCAGCAGCGTCTGTGAAAGCAGGCCTACCATTTATCCCGCAACTCCCATAGTCAGGCAAGTGTTTGGCAAGGAAGCGTCTCGTGGCTGAGAACGGATAAAAGGGGCCGGGACGCAGCAAGGCAGCGGCGGTTGAAAGGCCGCGAGGGGGCTGGTAACAACGGCACGTCGTGGAGGGCCAATTAAAACGCCGTCCTCTCGTGCGCCTCTGGGTTGCGCTTCCTCAGCAACCCACGCCGCCGCTTTTTGTGTGGCCTGGCATTAGCATAGAAATGAGAATCATGCGCAGGTCTCGTCACAGCCATCAGGTCTCGCCGCTTTACCTGTCGCGACCTCCCGGCGCCGCGTGTGATCTTTTGTGACTGTTTCATAAAGCCTTCTGAGTGTCTACTCGAGAGCCACTAATCGCTTCCAACACTGCAATGGGGCTCCTAACCCGGAGCCGGAGGATCCGTTTGGCTGTTCGTCAAGACTCGGGACCATCCGAGGCCCAAGACCTACCCCAGGTATTTTGGATCTATAAATGGCTAACTCTAGTCTAAGTGGCGTTATCCACCAAGGATGTCTTGATCCGGTCTTCAGGATCGGGATCGGCTGCCGATCCGCTGTATTTTGAAGATTGGAAAAAATCGGCATCCGCCTCAAGATCGGGCCGATCCGGTTGCCGTGATTCTTGGCCACACTCCAACATGGTAGATGCAGTAAACGTGCCTCAAAGCTGGCTGCCACTCAACTTCCACCACACGGATGAAGAACACGACCACGCAGACGTGTCCGCGGGGGCACTGTGGTGAAGTTACTGTGATGCTGGATATTCAGAACCGTACCTCTGCAGCTCCTTCGCTGTGCCCGGACTCCTCTGTCATGGTGCTGGGAGCTCGCCCGGGAAGTGCCGCCCTAACCGCTGGTTGTTCTAAATCAGACCACAAATTGATGTACAACCATGTCAACAAATGATTAGCCCCGCCCTAAAAGTATTGTAATGCCGTCTGAATAATTCCACGTCAGGATGGCTGTAATTCAGTTGGCCGTCTATTTGCACGTCAACACGGAGCACTCACTTCTTCGAAAGGACGTTCCACTTGCTCGTTTTCCCGTTCTGCGCTTCGATTGTGGAAAAAGAACTTGTTCTCTCTTTACTTGTCGTGTTCCCTTCTTGATGGAGATGGATTACGTGTTGCAAAGAAAGAAACAAAAAAGCTGCAAAAATCAAAAGAAAAAAAATATCTGGGTTTTTGTAGGACTTTTTTTTATTACCTGTATTGGCCTGGAAAAAAATCGACGACCTCACAAGGCTTTGGCTAGCGGAACGTGTTGGACTGCCACGGTGTTACACGAGAATGAAAATCCTGTTCAAGAGGTAAGCCCTCGGCTAGCTGGCGGCATCTCATTAAACCTGCCATCTGGGCTGCAGGCTAAGTTTTGCAGCATTCTGTGCTAAACCCAAAAGTTTCCACTGTGTGTTTATTGTGTGTCGCTATAATTACATTTCTCCTTAACATAACTCGCCTTGGAAAGCTTCATTAGCTGGCTTCCTCGGGGAAATACGCTCCGTCATTCTGTCATATTGTTTGGCTTGCAGGGGTGATGTGTTGGTGTGTGCTGCTTGGACATTAGGTGGCGCTACAGGCTCCAGGATGCAGTAAGAGCGAGGGTGCAACAGGTAGTATACGTTGAGGTTTTGAGGTTTTTGTCTCCTAAACTTCCACACGCAATCACTGTTGCCAACTCCTCAGTAAGAAAAGTAGCTATTGGCTGTCCTAGAAGTCATGAAATAAATTTGCATATTATTTGCATTGCAGTGAGTAAGTAAAAAAAAAAAATGTTTAGAACTACGAAACAAAATTGGCCGTCAGTTCATCAAAATAAAATAATTGTAATATTTAATCTCTCTAATATTTACCTTGCATGTGTTTCATTTATGCAACAACATTCTCCCATCACACGTTCTTACAGGCTTGAGTGTAACAAGTAATCATTAAATGAAGTTTAGGAAACATTTACTATTTACGATTAAGAAACAATACGATCCACCCCAGCGTTATCGTGCCTCATGCATGTGTGATTCATGGACGCTTAGAACTCCACTATGTTCTCGGTGTGCCGCGGAAGCTGACTGCGCACTGATGGTTCGTGACTGCTTCGGGGCGGGCCGCATCTCTCAGCAGCACCCCCTGCTGCTCAGTGAGAGCAGAAGCTGCCGCACAATACGTGCTGTAGACTGTTTTCTATGCTCTAGTTATGAAAATGTTCTATTTATGAATCAGAAATCCTACTTGTTTGTTTGTTTGTTTCAAGCCACACAAAATACACAGAACAGAACATAATGAAAACACACAGACAGAAAACAATTTGGCCCGAAAAAGAGCGGGAAGAAGACAAGCTTATTTACACCCACCCCCAATTTGCAACGCTAAAGCCAGTTTTGTTAACACAATATGCTGCAATACATAAACAATATATTACACCTACACACACGTACAATATGCATTATTATTCATGTAAATCTTATCAATACTAATGTGACATAGCTCATTATTATGCCATCATCATGTATCAACACATCTACCATGTTCCATAACTAATACTTGGATTTACTGTACAGTATATATAATATGTATGCATACAAGATAATTTTGATTAATAAATATAATGGCTATTAGTGTTGATGGTAATAATAATTACTTCAAATAGCGCGTGTCCCGCATTAAGGGAGACCAAGAGCTTTGCGGAACTGCTGCCAGAGAGAGGCTGCGCTCTAGCAACTCCACCACTCTTGGCCAAGTGTCCTATGCTGTGCATTAAAAGAGACAAGATTTTGGAGGTCTGCTGGGAGAAGGCGTATGATCTTCTGCAGCCCACCCTCCACTTGTCTGCTCTACTCTGATGATGTTGTTATATGCGTGCCCGATGCTGTGCATTAAAAGAGACAAGATTTTGGAGGTCTGTTGCGAGGACATGGATGATCTCCTGCAACCGAGTCCTCACTTGTCTGCCCTAATCTAGGGATGTTATTGCATGTATTTTTCCTATGCTGTGCATTAAAAGAGACAAGATTTTGGAGGTCTGCTGCGAGAAGGCGGATGATCTTCTGCAGCCCAGCCTCCACTTGTCTGCTCTACTCTGATGATCTTGTTATATGAGTGCCTGATGCTGTGCATTAAAAGAGACAAGATTTTCGAGGTCTGCTGCGAGAAGGCGGTTGATCTTCTGCAGCCCAGCCTCCACTTGTCTGCTCTACTCTGATGATGTTGTTATATGAGTGCCCGATGCTGTGCATTAGAAGAGACAAGATTTTGGAGGTCTGTTGCGAGGACATGGATGATATCCTGCAACCGAGTCCTCACTTGTCTGCCCTAATCTAGGGATGTTATTGCATGTATTTGTCCTATGCTGTGCATTAAAAGAGACAAGATTTTGGAGGTCTGCTGCGGGCAGGCGGATGATCTCCTGCAGCCGAGTCAATGTTTTGTATGGGAAACGATGCAGAAAAAACTGAAACAGAGTTACGTCAGTCATGCATTGTATGCAGTCGGCTCTGGAAATTAATTAGCTGCAATTTGTTCACTTCCTGTGTTGAAATGTTACTATTTTCAAATGGGGAGGGGGAAAATGATAGCGGGTGTGGAACAACAGATCCATAAGTTATGAAAAAGTGAATGAATTCAATTACATAAAAGAACTAAACCAAGCAAAGAAAGAATTTTCTCCTCCTACGTTGCGTGCTCTTTTGGATGTGGTTTGGCGTCTGTGGCTCGCCGGTGTTGTCGGCACAAGTTCATGTTTTCCATTGCCTTTCAGCACACGCTGCGATCTAAACCTTTAAAACTAGTTATTAATGAAGGTGGGGGTTTTTAGAGACCTTCTCTTCCCCTGTCTTGAAATATATATTTGAACATTGTGGGCAAACGCACTTCAATGGCCCGCAGACTTTTTACGTGTCTCTGCTGCATTTTGCCTGTGATTGGCAGCCCGAGGGCTCGGGCGGTATTACCATAGTTATCTCTCTCCGCCACATGGCCGACAGCACTAACAGCTGCCGAAAGCTGTCTTCTGTGCCTCTTAAAATACAACCTATGGGCTTCACTTGTAAAAAGGGCATAAACACGCAAACAAAACTCACAAAAGTGACAAAGTTAAAGCAGCCGGCGGATAACAGGGAACCCTCTTATCGACATTTGACGCCTTTTTTTGTGTGTGTTTCCGACATTGATGTTTACCACTCGTGACGCTTCTACAAAATATTACATCCCCTGCAAAGAGTACTCGTAACAGGTAATGTTACATCCCAGGCTATGCACTCGGTGCGCCTCGGAAACTGACTGCGCACCGATGGTTTGTGACTGCTTCGGGGCGGGGCCGACCTTTCAGCAGCACCCCCGGCTGCTCAGTGAGAACAGAAACCGA
Organism: Oostethus manadensis; assembly: GCA_024372805.1. NCBI lineage: Eukaryota > Metazoa > Chordata > Actinopteri > Syngnathiformes > Syngnathidae > Oostethus > Oostethus manadensis. The sequence continues at coordinate 1,022,216 of QODF01000133.1, read as the reverse complement.
ACGGTGTTTTGTAGGAATTAGTGTCTGTGTGCCATCAGGACTGCATGGGAACACATCGTCTTTGCGGTCAAACCTCGGTTTTCCTACACCCCGGGTGTATTATGATTTGGTTTGGGGCAAAAATACATGGAAGAAAAAATTGATGGGTTAAAAAAAAAAAAAATCCTTAGGTCGAATGTTTGCGAGACCTCTCGCAAAAAATTTTTGCAAAAGTTTTGCCGTATTTTGCAAAGGTATTGCAAGCTCTCACAATCCTTGGTCCTCTCAGGGACTCCGTAGTGCATTTTTGTACAATATAACATGCAACAAAGTAGTCCATACGGCCTGTACTGTATCGCTCCGCAACTGCTAAAAAAATCAGCCATGGGGCCAAAGAAAGTTGGGAGTTGAAGGTGAGAATTCGTTATTGATAATTATCTTGCACAACATAGTAACGTCAGTGTGCATCGTCGCCTCGACATTCTGACCCCCCTTGCGGGATGAACAAATATTTCTTGATCTCTTCGATACCTTCTTGTTCAGATTCTCACGGGATGGACCTGTACGCGGTGGCCGTCCACGAGTTTGGCCACGCCATCGGCCTGGTCCACACCTCAGCCGTGGAGTCCATCATGAGACCGTACTACCAGGGTCCCGTTGGAGACCCTCTGAAGTATGACTTACCCTACGAGGACAAGGTTCGCGTCTGGCAGCTCTACGGTACGACCCGAGCAGTGCAGATGTATTAGGGTTAGGTTAGGATATAATAAACTGGTATTTTTATGGGTAAAAATTATGTCATTTTAGTAACATCAAGTTGAAATAGTCAGGAAAAGAGAGTCGTGATTTTAGAAACAAACAAAATAACTACTTAAGGTGTAATAATTGGGAAATGAGGTTGCGGAACAAGTTAGAATGTTATGGAAAAATATGGGAAGTTATAGTACTGTAGGTGGATTGTTTTGTTTTTTTGAAACTGAAGACATTTTAATTGTAGCTGTAATTTTATGAGAATAAAGTCAAAATATTAAGAGAAAAATGAAAAATTTTACCAGCAAAAAAAACTCACAATTTTACGACAATAAACGTGTAATACTATGAGGAAAAATGTCATTTTAGTAGCATGAAGTTGAAATAGTAATAACATTTTTTTTTTAAAGTCAGAATGTTATTGGAAATTTTGCAGTTGCAATTTTTGGAAGATTAGGTTGTGGAAGAAGTTATAATTATAAAATAATGTAAATTTCAAATATAGTTGGAATAAAGTCATAATCATTAGAAGAAAATTGATAAGCAAAAAATTTAAAATAGTTTGAAAATTAAAAACATAGCAGAAGTTGAAGTTTTACAGGAATAAAAAGTGATATCAAGTTGAAAAATTAAAGAAAAAAGTCCAATTTAACAAATAACTTAATTTAAAAAAAACAGACAATTTACAAAAGCAGAAACAGGAAATAATAGCTGAATTTTTCCATGGATAAAGTAAAAATATTAAGAGAAAAAAAGTCCTTTTGTACTGAGGGAAAAAAAATCAATGTCTGTTAAGTAACATTAAGTTGAAATATGAAAGAAAAAAATACTCTTTTTTTTGGTCACAATATTAGAAACAAACTAAACAACAAATAAATTTGTAATAATTGGAAAATCAAAAGTTATAATGTTATGGAAATAAAGTCAAAATATTACGGGAATGAGTTACAAAAAGAAAGTGGAAATAATTGGAAATTAAAAAAAAAAACTGCAGAAATTGAGAAATATAGCTGTAATTTCATGAGAATAAAGTCAAAACATTAAGAGAAAAATGTTGGATTCTGCCAAGAAAAAAACGTTTACATTTTTTTCATTTAACATTTTAGTAGTAAAGTTGAAATATTAAAGCAAAAAGAATTAACTTTTTTTTTTAGGAGAAAGTTGAAACTATATATATTTTTTAAACAACAGCCCAAGTTGTTGAAAAAAATGGCTGTAATTTTACGAGAATAAAGTCAAAATATTACATTATGTTATATATATTATAGCTGAAATATGAAGGAAAATGCTTTTTCATGTAATATTATGACAAACAAGCCAAGGAAAATTGCATTTTTTACAAAATTTGCTTGGGGAAAAAGTTATATTATGGGGAAAAAAGTCCAAATATTATTGGAATAAAGTAATAAGATTATGAAAATAAAATTACAAAGCCTATGTAAGAAGAATGTTGCAATATTTGGAAGATTTCTCCAAGTGGACATTGCGTCCTTTCATTTTCCAGTATGTGGTCCTCAGTGGAAAAAGTTTGGAATCAACCATCCCGCTTTGAATGAATTCTACACCCTTCTTAGGTGTCAGAGACTCCGTGTCCCACACCACACAAGCAGGCAACCCCTCCCAGACCGCAGACCCTCCAGTCCTGCTGGACCTTCCGGAAAACAGATCGTCTGTGTTGTGAGTTGACGGCTTGGATGTCAAAGGCATAACATGTCATAATCTTCTTTTTTTGTCTTCACTTTTATGACTTATCCCACGCGCCTGATCCATTACCCTCCAAGCACCCTCAGGTCTTGCTGTTCCCCGTCGTTTGCAAACGTATGGTAATGGTCTGGAGCATGAGGAACATGATTTTGACATGTTCTGACAGGGACAAGAAGGAGCAGACCGCGTGTAAGGCAGTGGAACCATGTTTTTCGTCATTCATCCTTCCGAAAACCGATTTTTCCCGTAGGGTATCGTGTAAATCCAATCAACTCCCTCCAATCTCACGCAGATAATAACAAAAATGCATTTTATAGCGAGTAATCACAGTTTCACGTGCGGAAAACAACGCAAAATCACAAATCGCCACGATCATTGTCAGCACTTTGGCCCCAGTGTGGGTTATTTTACAGTGAATAGAAAATGCAGGGACATTTGGTCAGCAATGCAAATGCTGCTTTGTCTGCAAAATTTTGAACACAAATGAAAACAATGGCCGTGAATGACTGAATAATTAGAATAATAACATGGAAAACAAAATACATTAAAAAAATATAACCAAAGCGATTAAAGACAGAGTGGAAGCTATCAGTGGTCTTCATTTACCAGGAGACATCCTTTCCTGTTAGCACCTCGCAAAAACAGTTTTACACGCATAAAACAATGCCAGATGCACATCAATGACATTTTTGCATAACTTTTACCTACCGTTCCCAAAGACACGACGTGGCAGCGAGATCAACCGCCGCCACCTTCCTGTTTTGACATGAGTTGACTCTCGAATTCAGTACCGTACTGCAACCGCACACGGAGCCTATGAAAGTTGCGAGTGGCGGCATTTTGACAGGGAAGGTGGGAAAGACTGTCGAATTCAAGAAACAACTCATGTCAAAACAGGAAGGTGGCGGTGGTTGAGCCCGCTGCCGCATCCATTTGCTGTGCAAGGATTGAAGGGCCTGGATGCAACTGTTTTTGTCAGACAAAAACATATAAGACGCTACCAACTGCGCTACCAAATCCTTCTCGTGTACGCATCATACATTTTTCTTCCAGATGGAAGCCCTCCCATTGGTTATCTCCCATCATCCTCTTCCTCCCAGACCCCCTAACGACGGCCAATCGCGGCGTCCTTTCTTTGAATTTCATGGGATTTCATTTATACTTCCTGCAACTCTGCTTCCTGTTTGCGACTGCAAGTCCAATACAAATTCCAACTGGAGAGAAGGAATTTAGAGCTCGATAGACGTGAATGTATCGTCTTTCAGCCTTCTGCCCCCGGGGGCGGGAAACGCCGGATCCAGCCTGGCCAGGGTTCTGACCACCAGGCGGCGGTGCTGTGTCAACAGGCAGGGTGTTTGTTTACAATAGGATCGTCACGGCGACGGCCCCGTGGGGCTAATGGCTTCCTCATTGGCAGGCCGACCACACCTCTACTGGGAACGTCTCGTTATCCCTGTGGGGGTGCGAGCTTGTCAGCAGGAGGGCATCTCAGCCCCCCCTAATTGAAGAGAACTCATCTGCCAGCATGCGGGCAATTATTGAGAACCTTCTGGTTCGTCCTTCTTACCATGTCCCTCCATCACTGTCCTTCTCACGCAGGCCCGTACGAGACGCCCCGGACAGATGCGCCGGCCACTTGGATGCCGTCGCCCAAATACGAGGGGAGGCCTTTTTTTTCAAAGGTATTTCAAAAAAGCGAGCAGAAGAGAAGCAGACAGACGGGGATGATCGTGTGAGAGAGGAGGAGGAGGGGCTGAGCGAAGATCAATTGCGAGGAAGAGACGGGGGTTGTGGGCACAGAGCGGGCGCTCCGGCGATCGATAGAAAGCCAAGTGATGTGTTGCTCCCAGGGCTCCCCTCACACCATCACGGAATTTTATGCTCCAAACAAAACGCTCCAATAGTCTCCGGGCTGCCTTGCTTTGGACGTCTTATCTCTTTAACACGGAGTTTATCTTCTCGTGCTCATTAGCCGCTGTGACGAATGCATCTGCAAAATGTATCAACCGATACCTATATGTGTAAAATCACATGTCTCCCGTCGCGGAATTAACACACCTTTGGCGTATTTTTTTTCTTTTCTCCGTTGACGCTTTAATTTCCCCTTCTCATTACTTTGCTGCACAAATGCCCTAAGCCTGTCGCCATATCTGGAGGTAACAATGTACCGTAAATGAAGTCTTTTTTTTATGTTAAAAGTGCAAATACGGATAAACAGTTGAGTCGGATGGATGTGCCGTCTTCTCATTACTTTGCTGCACAAATGCCTAAGCCTGTCGCCGTATCTGGAGGTAACAACGTACCGTAAATGAAGCCATTTTTTTATGTTAAAAGTGCAAATACGGATAAACAGTTGAGTCGGATGGATGTGCCGTATTTTCCAGGACTAAACGTGTCAATTAAAAGGAAAAAAACACGTGGTAATCGTAATGTTTAGGGACGTCCGATTTTGCCGATATACTACATGCCGACTCAATTTCCAGTTCCGATATCAACCGATACCTATATGTGTAAAATCACATGTCTCCCGTCGCAGAATTAACACACCTTTGTCATATTTTTTTATTTTCTCGGTTGACGCTTTAATGTCCCTGTTGCATCTTCTCATTACTTTGCTGCACAAATGCCTAAGCCTGTCGCCGTATCTGGAGGTAACAATGTACCGTAAATGAAGTCTTTTTTTTTTATGTTAAAAGTGCAAATACAGATGAACAGTTGAGTCGGATGGATGTGCCGTCTTCTCATTACTTTGCTGCACAAATGCCTCGTATCGGATTCATCCTGGGGCGGGGGATTCAATTGAAAGTATTGAAGGAAGAAGTCTTGGTTCCGCCAAAGCTTTGCAGTCATTGCAAGTTTAATATCCGAAGCAGAAACCTGGAATGGGAATGTTACAACATTTTGAAATATATAAAAGCGAAAGCATGATGTGAACTTTATCTTGACACCTCGTTCATTTTTCTAACGCATGAATTAAAAACGTTGGAGCACATTCCAAAATAGATTTTTCCTAAAAGTAATTTTCGTTGATTTTTAAATTAACAATGCAGCAGCACACTCTATTTGTTTCCACGCCACGCTACAAATTGCATGTATTCTGCGGCAAAATGAACATGCATGTCACCGGGAAGCAACAACAGAATAGGGGTCTGGTATGTCAAGGTATTCCGATACGCAGTAGCGTAAATACATACCCGGGAGGCCGAACAGGCTAAATTCCCATAAAAACGAGTCCGACAAGCAAGGGACTAAACAAGTTCACCAAGCTCCCGATCTCATTCTGCATCGCATAAATGGCAGGAGCAGCATATACAGTAGTAGCGGCCTATATGGTGGGATATATCAGTCCCACCTGTGACAAAAAGTGTAGCTCATAGTACGGGAAATACGCTAGTTCAACTTCCGATGGCAGATGTCGTTGGTCATTTTGCCCGTTCTGTATTGCATTTTGATTTTGCAAGTCAAATCCCACCAAAATAATCCTGCTCCTTTTTCATCAAAGGCAAGTACTTTTGGCGACTAACGCGCGAGAAGAACCTGGTGTCTCTGCGCCCAGCTCAGATCCAGCGATTCTGGAGAGGCCTGCCACCCAGTTTGACCAGCGTGGACGCCGTGTACGAGAGGCCCGGAGACCACAAAATTGTCTTTTTTAAAGGTATGACTTGGAAATATCGCGTCTGCGGGATCGGCCTAATACCAGATACCCTGGTGCCCGTCCACGCTCTTCAGGTCTCAAGTACTGGGTGTTTAAAGACAACATCGTGGAGGAGGGCTACCCCCGTCCAATCAGCGACTTCGGGCTGCCTTCGGAGGGGGTGGACGCGGCGTTTGTGTGGCCGCACAACGAGAAAACCTACTTCTTCAAGGGCACCCGCTACTGGCGCTACGACGACCACCTGAGACGCATGGATCTGGGCTACCCGAAGGACAGCACGCTGTGGAAGGGGCTGCCGCCGCACCTGGACGACGCCATCCGGTGGTCCGACGGTGAGCGGCCATAGCGTATTATCTGGAACGCAAGTTGTATCATTGGCAGCCTTTTGGCCAGCAACCGATTGATCCTCGCGTTGGACTGTCGAGCGTAACCTTTGATAAAGCGCTTTGGTATTCTGAACGGGCAGGAAAACATCTAATTAGGAGCTGCGCTGTTAAATATCAGTTTGTGAGCGCGGGTGGTTTTTCAATTTTGCAAAGGTGAGTAAGCATCAGGCAGCTTCGGTTGAGGCTCATAACTGACTCCCCCCCCCCGGACCCCCAAGTGGGGTGGGCCCCCCTTTGGAGATGGGAGCCATAACTGACTCCCCCCCGGACCCCCAAGTGGGGTGGGCCCCCCTTTGGAGATGGGAGCTGACTACTGGCAAAATCTCTTTCCTCATGCTTGCACCATGCTGGTGCCTGCGACTCATACAGTGCTTTGTACAGAAAAATACAGTCGATCCTCACCACTTGGAGGTTGGAACGTCGCTCCCTCACGCAAGTAATCAATTATAAATCGCCGTTTCGTGGTTGACTATGGTCTATCATTAGCCAAAAATATTGCAAGTCACAAGCGTCGGTAATGTTACATTGAAGAGACATTACCTTACTTTGCATTGCCTTAACGTGCACCAGTTCTCCTCCTGTCCCGTGTGGAAGTGGTGCATTTTCTGCTTAGCTCCCATAGCATAAGAGGTAATACAGGTGTAGAGGTGACTATTTCATATCTACAGGGCTCTAATAACACTTTTTATTTATGTATTGATATTGTGCCGAAATTCACTGATCAGTGGTCAGCTCTCGAACCGATTCACCGCAATAAGCAATGGGCGACTGGAAATAGGTCAGGTTGTCATGGCATCTTAAATAATTGGGAACCAGGTTGCTGGGGGTGCTGTTTGGAATGATTTTCCCGCAGAGCATGCATGCAAGACTTTCAGCTGAGGGAATTCGAGGCGCAATTCATGCACTTGCTAAGACAAATGACATTTCTTTCTCTCTGGCGATGACGGTCTCTTAGTCTCTCGCATCTTTTGCGTCTCGCTCGCCCGAAGGCTCCTAATTAAATCCCGTGCTCCCGCTCCAGGTTCGTCCTACTTCTTCAAGGGGAACGAGTACTGGCGCGTGCCGAGCAGCGACATGGAGGCGGAGGCGGGCTACCCTCGCCTCATCGCCAAAGACTGGCTGCTGTGCACCGAGATGCAGTCGGACTCTCCGGGCGCCGAGCCCAAAAGCACCGAGACCAGAGTCAACGTGCGCCGGCACCCGGACCACGCCGAGAACGGCTACGAGGTGTGCTCGTGCACGTCGGACACCGCGTCGCCTGTAGGCAGCCGCCCCTCCCCGACCCCCGTGTGGCTGCTGGCGCCTCTCTGGACGCTCGGGCTGGCGCTCTGCTCGCAGCCGCTATGATGCCAAAACGCAGGAAGTACTTAAGACTCGCTGGCAGAAACCCAGCTTTCATTCAAACCGGAACACTCTCTTCTCGTGAAGTACTAACTTAGATCTTATTTATTTCTCAAGCCATGCAATGTTCATCTAAAGGCCTTGGGGTATACTTAGTACATGCTGTACAGTTAACACACGGGGCGGGGCCATCAGCAGATGACGTCTAGAATGCAGACACGTGATCAGGTAAAGGAATCGTTTGGCCTTTTTACGGACACTTTATGATATTGCGATATCCAATTAATGAACGGCCGTCGGGCCGCAGGCAGGGGAGGATGTTTGACTTTTGGCATTTAAGCGCCCCGGCAAGTTTAGCTTGAGCTCGCTAATTAAAATGTTATACTTTCACCGATGACATCACTTTGGTGCGGCCAATTCAACAGGGCTGCAAAATCCAATTCCTCATGCTTCTGTTACTCCTGGCGGTGGACCACAATAGGCCGTGTGGTCCAACTTAGTGGCGCTGTGTGCAAGGAGAGACCTGAGACCGGGACAACGGGCCTCATTCACTTACTATGCCGTAGTCCAACGTGACTAACCAGATGAATCACTGTTGTTAGTATATTTTAACGGTAGGTGCAGTAGATTCTCAAAAACAGAAAAGACCCTGTTTTCGTGATATGCACGCTCTTATGGCGGTGCCGTTGGGCAATTAGTTGAGAGGGGTGTGTTCCAAAAATAGCGTGATTAATAGTGATAGTGTGATTAATCAGTGATTAATTTAGTGAAAAGGCAGGTGTGAATCAGGTGGCCCCTATTTAGGGATGAAAGCAGCGCTTGCATTTCTCTTGGAAAGCCTGAGGAAAACGAGTCGTTCGAGACATTGTTCAGAAGAACAGCGTGCTTTCATTAAAAAGTTGATTGGGGAGGGGAAAACTTGTGAAGAGGTGCATGGAAACGTTTGGCTCTTCAGCTAAAATGATCTCCAATGCCTTAAAATGGAAAGCAAAACCAGAGACAGGGGGCAGAAAACAGAAGAATCAAGATAGAATAACCCGAGTAGCAAAGGCTTGGCCAATGATCAGATCCAGCCTGATCAAAGACAATCTGGAGTTACCTGTAAGTACTGTGACAGTCTGTGTGAAGCTAATCTATTTACAAGAATCCCCCGCAAAGTCTCTGTTAAAAAAAGGCACGTGCAGGAGAGGTTACAATTTGCCAAAGAGCACATCAACTGGTCTAAAGAGAAATGGAGGAACGTTTTGTGGACTGATGAGAGTAAAACGGTTCTTTTTGAGTCCAAGGGCCGCAGACAGTTTGTGAGACGACCCCCCAAACTGTGAATTGAAGCCGCAGTACACAGTGAAGACAGTGAAGCATCATGATATGGGAATGTTCCCCCTACTATGGTGTTGGGCCTATTTATCCCATAGCAGGGATCATGGATCATTTTGCATATGTCCGAATACTTGAAGAGGTCATGTTGCCTTATGCTAAAGAGGACATGCCCCTGAAAGCAAAATCTTGGTTCCAAACCAACACAATTCCAATCCCAGGACCTTAATCCAATGGAGAACTTGTGGGGTGACATCAAAAATGCGAAAAAATGTGAAGCAAAACCAAGATGTTGGAGTCGAATAACAGAGTCTGTGCCACACAGATGTGAAGCACCGATAAAAAAGTACATATTAGTTTAGTCGTTCACAGGATTGCCAAATCCTAGAAACCAAAAAGTGTGTAAAGTCAACGGCAGACACTGCTATTTTTTTAGCACCCCTTTCAACTAATTGCCTAAATGCACAGCCTTAAGCCTTCATCCTGGGTCTTGTTTGTTTTCTGAGAATCTACTGCACCTACTGGTAACTTGTTTGCCATGTAGCAATAAAAATATAGTAATAACAGCGATCGATCCGGTTAGTCTGCTAATATTTTGAACGCTACCGTATGTTCTTAGTCCTGTTTTCATACATTTTCTCTTAGCTTTGTAAGCACACCTCCTGTGAACCGTCCAACTGATCTTCCCAGGCCATACAAGCTGGCAGTGCCAAACAAGTCCTTCTTCTTTCCTCGGAGAGCATCAAAGACCGTCTGTTTACTAATGACGGCATGAAGGGCCCACTCTTTGCCGGTATAATGGCCTTAAAGGTCTTCATGTAAGGATTAAAGGCTGGCATCTCACAGAATAAAACTGCGAGAAGCCCTCAGTTCTCAATGCGAGGGCGTGAAAAGGGCCACACTCCGCCACACGGAGACATTTTTTGCCCAAAATCCGTTTCATTTTTCAGAATTCCATGATTTGTGTTTTTATGTTTATCTTACTGGTGTGGAGTGTGTACTTTTGTGAAGCAAAATAAATTGTTTCGTTCATTAAATGCAAAAATGCACTAGCATGCTCTGCTAAACTGAGATGACCCAGCTAGTTCCTCATCCACACCCCGTGGGAGAGGAGTTTCAAAGGGTTTAAAACCCTCAATGGTCCAAGAAAGAACTTGGAAGACCTCCCTGTTGCCATTTCAGGAGACGAAAAGTCAATTGATAAGACCTTCCCTTGGCAAGCCCAGAGAAAGCTTCTGCTTGTCCAAACGAGGACATTAAAGACCCTTTCTTGGTGCCATCAAACTGCTGGGTCGTCTTAGCCAAAGAGGAAGAAAACATGGGCAAGACTGATTTCTTACCACTTCGACGTACATTTGTTCCTAAGAACTGTGGGTGAATGAGGCCCGATGGATTCGAGTGTCCGGTAATGACTTAGGTCCGGGTTTAAGGTAATGCTAAAGGTCTACAAGAAGGTGGCTGCTACGGCGGCTACTTTTTGACTCGCGGGCTAAAACATTTGCCAAAGGCGCCGTCTATATATCAGTGGCATCAACCAAACCAACCATCAATCAAAATCAACTCCTGCTACCACGTAGGTGATGAACAACTAAGCCCCAAGCATGTCACGTAACTTAAAACCAAATGCCCGCAAGGTATGCTGGGTAGTCCGGCGGCAACAACAATACAGGGTGGGTTGAAAGCAGGCATTTGACATTTATTTGAGAGATGAAATATTTAATGGTAATATCATGTAAATAAATGTAAAAAGTGTTAACTGTAACCCCAAGAGTTCCACAGGCTACCCAGCATGCCTTGCAGCTAGAATTGGAACGGATTGCTTTTCCAAGCGTGCCACAATATCCCTGCACTTTCCATGTCAAAGGTTTAAAAACAAGGAATTTGGGAACGCCCAGTGGGCAGGGTTAAGAGCCCTGGGGTAGACATTTAGTTTGCTCGTGCTGGGGCAGGAAAGGCTGACAGATGGTGACTGACGCGCGTCTGACAGGGGAATGCAACACCGACATTGTTAGCGTGGCAGGTGTCACTGGGAAGAGACACAAACAGCATGCCGGATGGATGGCATCTCACACGGGAGACATTTCAGCTACACAAAGATGTCGGGAGTGACAACTTTCTTCCCATTCTGACAGGCGGAGTCCGAGACCATCGGTGTTGTCGTCCTCAGAACTTTTTGCTCACGGGTTCTCAGAGGCATCCGCTTGTTTTTGATGTCGCAAGCAAGCAACCGGACTATTTTTATTCTCTCGCTCTCTCTCTCTGTCATGCGATGAACTGCAGTTTAAAAGGTTAAAAAAATATTTGAGTTGTTCCGAGTCGAGTGTATATTTCATGGTGTGTTTTTTAATGTAAAATATTTTCATAGGAAAATAAATGACGACTTAAGCCATGTTTCTACCCTAAATGGTTGTTACGTTTTTCTCATGCCGGGGCTGCTCGTAGAACGTGTCCGACTTCAGTGCACCTTGCTGGGCCACGCCAGGTGGCTAGAACCCGCTGTACATCCTGGTTCTACCAACCCCCGGGGTGTCCAAAGTTCGGCACGGGGGCCTTTTGGGACCCACGGAACGTTCTAAAAATATAATTTGACAAAAAAATCAGGGAAAAAGATCAAATGGAATAATTAGTAATTTTACAATAAAGTAAAAATCTTAAGAGAAAAAAATGTACGAGAATAAAATAATATTACTCAGCGTTCTAGTGGCATACAATTCAATTATAGAAGAAAAAAACAATAGTTGTACTTATGAGATCAAAAACTCTAATTTTGCAACAAAAAATCGTAACTTTATGAGAATCAAATCATAAATATTAGACGCAAAATTAACTTCGTTTTAGTAGCATAAAATGGACATATTGAAGAAAAAATACTATAGAAATAACAATAGTTATGCAGAGAAAATGTATAAAAAGAACGTTTTTAAAAACTTCAAAGACATTTTCTAAAAGAACAGCACAAAATGTAATTTCACAACAAAAAGGCGTACTTTTACGAGAATAACATAATAAATATTAAACGGCAAAACATCATTTTGGTAGTAAAAAGTTCAAATATTGTGGAAAAAAAATTATATAATTTTAGATCAATAGTCATGAGAAACAAAAGTGGATAAGAGTTGAAACTTAAAGAAATAAAAAAAGAAAAGGAAAAAAGGCTGTAATTCTACCAGAAAGAGGTCCAAATATTAAAAGAAAAAGTCGTATTCCAAAGAGAAAACATGTAAGAATAACCTCATACTATTATGATGAAAAAATATTGCCATTTTAGTAGCATGTACTTTGTTAGAGAAACAATTCTTGTTTTTTGAAGTTGTAATATCAGAAACAAAATGAAGTGAAGTTGTCAATTTTGGAAAGTTACTTTGGGGAAAAAGTTATAATGTTATGATCAAGTAAAAATGTTCCGAGAATAAAGGCGTATTATTATGAAAAGAACATTTATGAAGAAATATTTGGATGATTAAAGGATTTTCTTGTGTTTTAATGATCATCTTAGACGTCACAACAACAAAGGAACTGGAATGGAATTGAAGGTATTAGTTGGAGGGGATAGAAAAGTGGTTTTCCAACTGGGGGGGGCGCGCCCCTAGGGGGGCGGGGGTGTTATGACAAGGGGGCCGCAGGGGCTACCGCCAACACTTTGCATTATTACCATATTTTTGGAGGGGGGGGAATTATTTTATCTCCAAAAGGGGTGGAGGGTTGCAAAAAAAGTTTGGGAACCGCTGGCATAGATGATGGAGGGTATCCTGTACTGTATTCCCCTACCCGGAGATGGCACTCCACACTCTTCTGGGCGAGAACCATGGATGGATTCGGAGCAGAAGGTCACGGCTTGATGAAGCCAACGGGACCACATCATCTGCAAACAGCAGACACCCGATCTTGCAGCCCCCGAACCGGAACCCCTGACACCCTAAGAATTCTGTCCATGAAAGTAATGGACAGAATCGGTGACAAAGGGCAGCCCGGGCGGAGTCCAACCCTCACTGGAAACGGGTCCGACTTATTGCCGGCAATGTGAACCAAACTCAGACACCGGTCATACGGGGAACCAACCGCCTAAATTAGATGGTCTGATACCCCACGTTCCCCGAGCACAGTATTCCCCAAGGAAAACGGTCGAATGTCTTCTCCAAATCCACAAAACATGCAGAACGGTTGGGCAAACTTCCATGCACCCTCAAGGACCCATCCACAGTTCAACGACCTGGACGAAAACTACACTGTGCCTCCTGAATCCGAGATTCGACTATCCGGCGAACCCCTGAATAGACCTTACCGGGAAGGCTGGAAGGTGTGATCCCACGATACTTGGAACACACTCTCTAGTCCCATCCATCCACTTTCTTCTGAGGTCGGGTTGCGGGGGCAGTAGCCTGAGCAGGGAAGCCCAGACTTCCCTCTCCCCGGCCACTTCGTCCAGCTCCTCCCAGCGGATCCCGAGGTGTCCGCCGGCCAGCTGAGAGACATTGTCTCTCCAACGTGTCCTGGGTCTTCCCCAAGGTCTGCCCTGAAAACCTCCCCAGGTGCCACCTCATCTGGCTCCTGTCACTGCGGAGGAGCAGCGGTTCTACTCCCGGATGACGGTGCTTCTCACCCTATCTCTAAGGGAGAGTCCAGCCACCCTGCGGAGAAAACTCATTTTGGCCGCTTGTACCCGCCATCTTGTCCTTTCGGTCACTACCCAAAGCTCATGACCATAGGTGAGGCTAGGAACGTAGATTGACCGGTAAATTGAGAACTCTCCGGTCCCCTTTCATAAAACGCGGGACCACCACCCCAGTTTGCCAATTCAGGGGCAGTGCCCCTGATGTTCACGCAATGCTGCAGAGTGGTGTTAACCAAGACACGCCCACAGCATCCAGGGCCTCAGGGAACTCCAGGCAGATTTCATCAATTAATTTCAGTTTTAATGGGGGTCACAGGTTGGTTTGGATTTTGTGTTTTTTTGTGTGACAACCATGCAAAAAAAAAAGAAATGGGGAACACTACTTTTTCGTTTTTTTTTGTGTGCATGTAACGTTATAATTATTTCTGATCAAATGCATTTTTCTTCATATTTTTGGGCGCCTGGAACAATCTCAGTTTCCGCGCATCTTGGGTTTCCGCCTGACCTTTTGGAAGTAATTAACGAGGGCTGCAAATAACGATTCATCCGGAGCTTGTCTTTTCAATTTATCGAGTCATTCGTTTGGCCCGGGACGGCCCAAAATCAATACGAAGCGAACGCAAACGGTTTGGTTTGGTCTGCGGCACATCCGGAAGGAGGCAAAAATGCCGAAGGCACAAAGATAATACAGTAGGTCTGCTTTCGTGGACGACTGAACAAAACATTAAAATAGCAAAATAGTTATCAATTAATGGGTTAATCCATTTGTTAGTGATATCAAATATAAACACAACAAACAAACCCCCCCATCCCTCTTTTTTTAAATTTGCGGCATGTTTTTATCAGCCTCGGGAACATTCTTGAAATAAATAAAACAATAAAGACCCACGAGCAAGCTGTTTTTTTTTATTACCACTATTAGATCCTCCCCCTTTACATAGAGTTGTCGTGTCAGGAAGGGAACTTCTGCCAAATCAAAACATGCGGATCTAACAGACGAAAATGATTCCCCATGATGGGACAAGCAGGGATACGCCGAAAGGAAGAAAAGATCGATAAACGGAAAACCCGAGGTGCACAAAACCCACACCTTGCCGTGATGTCCCGGGAGGAGTGGGGAGTGTGCGCTGGAAGTCATCACATTCCAAGAAATGACATTCGACACAATCTGCAGAGAGAGGAAAGGCGCACCCCTTCATTTCCTGCCGGTTTCAACCCAAATATGACCCCCGCTTCCGGAGCTCATCGTGCTATCGAGCTGAAGCCACGTGGGTTTAAAAATGTTTTTGAGTTATTGGGTACTTGTGGTGCCTTGGTTAACGTCCTCAATCCATTCCAAAAAGTCTGACTCAAACCAAAACGGACTCTAACCAAAGCCAATTTTCCCATAGAAAATCATGTAAATCCAATTCATCCCTTCCGGGCACCCGGAAACGGTGCCCGTGGCCCACAATGCATCGTGCCACCACGTGCAAGTATCTCGAGATCCTGTCTTGGAGCGGATGGCAATTAAACGAGCGGGCGAACGCGTGCAAAGTTTTTGCTTAACCGAAAAACACGCTAACCTTGTCAGATGCTACCCGCGGTGCCACTGTGATAATATTACTATATTATTGCTGTCCCGCCCAAAGTCAGCTGGGGTAGGCTCCAGCATACCCACAACCCTAAGCGGCATAGAAAATGAATGAATGAATAGTCCTAAAATAGCACCTTGCGTTATTTATACCACCACCAGATGGTGCTGTTTCCCAATGCGGACGTTACACTTAATACAGAGCAGAAACTACGGATGTTTTGTTATGAAGTAATTGGGGTAAAACAGAGCGCACCACCACGGGAGGCGCAGTTGATTCGGTCCTTTTATGTCAAGTGATCAAGCATCTTGCACTCGCTCAAAGGAGGATGCAAGCGCGCCGAGCCCTCCGTCAGAGGCTCTTTGCTATCGAGTTTCCTTCCGCCGCGCCTCACTTTAATTACCCGCCATTGACCCGATCGGCCGGGATGTCACAGCGCAGCACGGCGATGCGAGACGGCAGACGAAACTATTATGCTGATCAAGTCCTAAAAGTTCATTTCGCCGCCCGGATGGTTGTGCGTAAGCGGTGACCTTCACGGTGGCGGCAGGCACCCTGTCGCTCTCCCAGTGAGGAGATGTTGACGACCAGCTCA
>QODF01000133.1:977979-1005168 GCA_024372805.1 Oostethus manadensis | reverse complement strand
TAAGAATTACATATATTTATATATATATTATTTTTCTACCTTACATTAAAAAATGCAGTAATTATTCATGTAAAAATTAAAAAAGTATAATTTGTATGTAGTATGTACTATATTTATGCATATATATGTGTATATAACCTATAGATGTATTACATTACATATGTATAATATGTTATACTGTATTTATATATTATATATATATATATATATAATATGTAATATACATTTGTATTTGGGTAAGATTTTTTGAAATACTAAAAATAATAATCAGACAATTATCTGTTATCTGCAATTTTGTTCAAGTAATGTTTTCCCCTCATATGAAAATTGGAAAAGCAGAATATTACAAGGCTACCTGTTTAAAATGTTTGGTTTTTTTTTTTACAAAAATGCAATCAAATGACTTGTTTCCTTCTCGTAATATGTCTCATAACAAAATCCTTACTAAGACATGAATTCATACAACGAATCATACAAATGAACCGCAGCTCCCCACGGCTGGCAGGACTCGTGCGGCCCCACACATGACCGTGCTTAGATGCCGTTATCTACAACTGATGGCTGTGTGCAAATGTATACCACCATACGAGCTGCACACAGACTACTCTAAAGTGCATCCTCGGGTCTATAGTGTAGTCCCTTGAGAAGATACTCTGGAGGGGTGCACTCACTTTGCTTAGACGTGTTTTTAAAATAATTATAAAATAATAACACAACATATAATACTCACACAGTGTTTCTCCTGTGCACTTGTTGCTAGGCAGACTTCATAGGGCTCCATCATATATTCCTATTTTTGTTCACTGCTGATTCACTGCTTTGTATTGGATCTTCTTTTCCTTTCGGCTTGTCCCTGCTTATCCCATCAGGGATCCCATCATTGTATCTATATGAGCGACATGATACGTATAAATATTTGGGTGTGACCAGGATGGACAGGATCAGGAATGAGCACATCAGAGGAACAGCACACGTTAGAGGGTTTGGAGATAAAGTCAGAGAGGCCAGACTGAGATGGTAAAAAATAGAAATTAGTGACAAAGAAAATTAGCCACAAGATCTGGTGGCGGATTAGACCTAATGGATCCCGTACCCCCTGAATTTTCCACCTCCAAACAACATTTTCTGACACCAATGAAAAAAATATCATAAAATTACCTGGAAAGACATGAAATGTGTCATGTACGGTGAGAACACAAACAGGACAAGACAGCCATTTGTTTGAGATTTCATTTGAATGTTGTGCTCATAATATTACTTCTTTATTCTGGTAAAATACACTAAATCATTACTGGAATATTTTGTTATTGTCATAGAGTTTTGTGCAGCTCAATTTTGAGGTGTCTAAACCGTCATTACATGTTTAATATGAATATGTTACATAAATAACATATAATTATATAAGTATTGCATATTAAAAAATGTTTTGTCTCCTATTATTGCTCTTTTATATCAAACTATTACAGATCTTGTTTTCTCGAGTTGTCAATATTTGCCTTTTTATGCAAATATTATCCATTTGTTTGCATGAAATAATGATTTGTCCTGCAACACTCATTTAAAAATATGCAAATAAAAAATATAGATGTTGTATTGTCACAACTTTATTCTTGGAAATATACTATTTCACAGTTTTATGACCCACCCCCGTGATATTATCCCTTTATTCTTTTTTGGGGTGCGTGTTCACTGAAGAGGGTCATTTTTTGTTCTGTTTAGTCCAATTACAGTCCATTAATTAGAAAGCGCTTGTCAGTGATTTCCGATATCATTTACTGCCATTTGTCCTCATTCTGCAGGTTCTCCTCACCCTCTCCCACCGCCTTTTTGCATCTTCCGTGGTCTCAGGTGTTATTTCCCGGCGAGAAAACTGCATGGTAATCAAAAAGACGCCACAAAGCACATCTGAATTAATCCGGCTTGATTAAAATGCTACAAATGGCCTCCGCGAGTGAATATATGCAAAGCCAAATGTGTTTTCTGGCCACCGAGTGCTGATCTTGACATACAGTTGGATCAATGGTGAGCGAGTAAATGGGGCCTGGGGTAAACAAACAAACAAACAAACAAACAAAAACAAACCCAGGTCGATCTTAGTTTTTCAGTTGCACGATTAAGCAAAAAAAGTGAATCACAATTTGCTGAGACGATTTTTTCACACACACACACACACACACGTTCAATTCGACAACATGAACTACATGGACTAAGGTACACGGCTGAAGAAGCGTTCTAATTGTGAATGTAGTATTATACATTGGCCACTAGGTGTCAGTAATTGTTCAATGGGCACAATTTACAATAATTATAAGACAATAACCATACCATAGTAACAACTATGAAAATATTCAATTTGTTCATGTTGAATCCTACTTCGAAATTCACTTGTCGCAGGCGGATCTAGCGCTAGCTAGCTTAGAAGCTTCAGTTAGCTTGCTAATTAGCCAGTAAGGCAAATAGATGGAATATCATTAAAGCGCAAAGAAATAATGTTTATTTTAACAGAGAATGCCACATTAAACTACGACCGACTGTTAGGCCCACGTCTAAAATTATGAGATTAAAAGTCTTAATGTTAATATGAAGGATAATGCCGCATTCGACTGCACCTCAGGGTATTAGCGCCACATTAAGAAATAATCTAAGATTTCGACATTAAAAGTTGTAATTTTATGAGAAAAAAGTTTTCATTTTACGAGAATGAGTCATAATTTTACGAGAAAAAAAAGTAATATTACTTTCGACCCAGGCGCCAGTTTTTATAGTCGTCTGAGGCAATGCCTGTTATGACAGATTATTAAAATCATCAGATTTCTGAGAATAAAGCTGTAAATTTACGACAATGACGCTGTACATTTACGAGAAAAAGATATTCTCGTAACTTTACGTGAATAAGAGTCGTAGGCTGACTTTACAGGCATTGCCCGAGACAGCTATGAAACTTATCACGGGCGGATCTAGCGTTAGCTAGCTTCAATTAGCTTGCTAATTAGCTAGTAAGGCAAACAGATCATTGAAGCACAAAGTAATAATGTTTCATTTACACGGCAAAGCCCAAACTATGCCGATAATAGCGAAAAAAACTGCCATAAATGGTTAGGTTTTATTACAAGAACTCGCCCTGATTGTCCCATAATGACAGTTGACGAGCGAGCACGCCTCTGACGTCAAAGCTACAGCTGTGATGACTCTGCGCATGCGCGCTATTTCCCCGACTACACCGTCTGCTTTGTTGAGACCATCGATGCTAACCGTGCCTGCGCTCGACTGCGCTTTGATCCAAAAGAGATTAGGGGTTGCACTTATCGTTAGTCACTCATGGCAGATTATAAGTGAGGTTTGGAGTTGACAGTCACCGCTTTTTCTGTCGTTTTGACGCCGCAGACGACAGAGGCGAGGAGCTCCTGTATATAAACACAACGCAGCGCGAGCTGCTTTTAAGGTGGCACGTCATCAGCGACAGCTGGAACAACAAGACCCCCCCCCCCTATCCGAGGCCGCTTGGGTCGAGAGGAGCTCGGTGTCCGGGAAAATGGAAGTCTTCGCTCGGCCTCGACGGGAGTGAACCTCCGCAGCTAGCGAACATGAGACAAGAGGGCCGCTTGTTGTCTGGACGGCAGCTCCTGGCCAGTGAAAGAGGGGGTGACCGTCCCTGCTGCTGCCCCCGCTTGACGGAGGAGAAAGGCGAGCTTGCTAGCAACCGCAGGCACCCTGGTTCTCTGCCCCGGTCCAAGTAGAGCTAACGCGGACTGAGGCGCATCATGGAGACGGTGGGGAGATTCGAGTTCAGTCGGAAGGACCTGATCGGACATGGCGCATTCGCGGTCGTCTTTAAAGGCAGACACCGAGAGGTGAGCGCTTTTTGTTTGCCGGTGCCGTTGAATAACATCCAATGGCACGCATGTAAAGCTAAACCGATGCTAAGGGCCGCTCGCTGCTAGTAGCCGTTGTTTGTTTTCACGGCGCGACCTTAAGAGGCCTAGCTAGCCCCGAACAGGATGTTTTTGTTTTTTTTTCACATTGTAACGCCGCCCGTTAAAAACGTCGGGCGCCGGGGCACAGTATCGTAACCGGTTCGAGTAGACGGTTGGTCACGTCAGTGCGAGGCATGTTCAGACATGTCTCTCAGCCGGCAAGGGAGGTTGCTGTCATTGGGACACAAACTGGCATCACCGTAAAGAGCGTTTGTGGAGATAAATACAACATTACATGCCCAGCAGGCGCACAACCACACTGCATATGGGAAGCGTTGTGAAGGTGAACTGGTAAACACCCTCACGCCGCACACCGAGTCGGGTTCGTTCCCACTGGGCAGGTGATTACGTAACCGGGTTCCAGCTTGCACGTGTCCTCCACTAGTGGGCGGAGCCAACGTGTGTGTAGCATGTGTGATCTGTTTTTGTGTCCTCGTGTCAGTCAGGGGCTCCCACACTCTTTTACCCCGGCGTACCCCTTCGGACGTTGGGCGTGAAGCGTTGGAGCCCCTACATATGCACACTGAAAAAATGAATTAACTTGAAATATTACATGGAATCAATTTTATAGTTGTGTTTTGCATGGTCACAGTTTCATAACGTTTCACAAATGCACTAATAAATTGTTAAGTAAGCATCCAGGACCGTACGGGCACACAAATACAAATGAAATCTTCAAGATGAAGCACCCTTAATGATCTTAATGAGCAAAATCGTGCGCTATCTTCATTCTGCGTTCAGGCGTTTTTAATTTGCATTCGCGTACCCCCTGTTGCAATTGGCGTACCCCACTTTGGGAACCCAGGTCATATGCTACTGGCCATCACGGCTGCGGCAGCAAAAGAATGGGACTCATTTGCAAATGCATTCTGACTGGGCTGCAAAGTGATTAGCAAGGCGGGTCATGTTTTGTGGCGTCCACACTCTTTGTGTTTCTGGAATATGGATTCTAGGGATGGGAATCTCCTTGCGGTAGACAATGCTATTCTAATCTAGGCACACAGGTTGCCATGCACGCTGAGAGCATCCCCCATCTTGTGATTGATCCCATAAGTGTTAGTCCGACATTTATTTAATCTACGTATTCACAGTCCTGGACCATGATAACGTAGCAGGCTGCCATAATAGTGTTTCAAAAACACAATTCAACAACGATATACTTTAAAAACAACGGTTGTACGGGTAATGTTTGTTGATGTAGACATGACTCTTGCATTATAAAATAAAGATGCCAGTGATATGAAATTGTCATTCTTATTTTGTAATCTGTGAAAGAGCACATGATAACCCCGTGCATTCTGTAAGGCAAAACAAAGTAAACAGAATAACTTGTTAAATATATAATAATGTTTAGACACAGACTGATAGAAGATCTTTTTCTTTAAATGGATCGATATTTTACATTCTATATTTTATATCTAGAGTTTTCTACCTTTTTTAGCATGTCTTAATGTTGCTAGAAATGACAGTGGAGCCACCACACTTTAAGTTCAGACAAACATCAATCTGTATCAGATTTTACAATGAAAAAAGTATTAACCTTCAGTCCAATCAATAATACAAAATAAATAAATAGTGCAACGCCCTTTAACTAATGATCTCTTCCAAACACAGATAAGTAAATAGAAGTACGTGTCACGTGGGTGCAAAGAAAATGCTGTGTTAGCTTGGAAAAGTAAACACTCCCATACCCAAACGTCTCCAGGTGCAACATTTCAAAGTAATCAAGCAGAAAAGTTAGCATGCTTGCCTCTGTCGGTCTGGCTGCTCAAGTTTTGCACCCTTCTTGAAATTCATCCCAGGATGTATTCATCTCCTGATGAGCACACAAAGTCCCATTTTATGTGCTACTGAATTTTGTGTTTTTGTATGAAATTCCCCACGCAGACGTTCCTTCTCCTCACGATGACGGCGTTGCATTCGCATTATGTCAAGTTTCCATTCCGCTTTTAGCAGTAAATCAGAAACCACAGGCCCCTCTAATCATCTAAATGATGAACAAATACCTTCCATCCATCCATTTTCTATACCGCTTATCCTCATTAGGGTCGCTGGTATGCTGGAGCCTATCCCAGCTGACTTTAGGCGGGAGACGGGGTACACCCTGGACCGGTCGTGAACAAATACCTTGTTGAACTATTTCCTTTTGTGTGTGAAAGTTTCACTCTTTGAATTGAACTCCTGATGTAAATGACATTTTTTTAGATGGATCTGTAAATGTACCTAAACCCCAAAGAGGGCGGGGTGTTTCATGGAGGCCGTTTCAATCCAGAGTGGATTTTTTTCAATGGGTTAGGAAACCATAGTGGATCGTTTCATAACAGCAACTACGTTGCACAACACCGCAGCAGAATAACAGAACCAGTGTTATAAAACCGCTCAGGCAGCATAAATACCGAAGGTGAGCTGATTGTAAACGACAGTACGACACATGTAACCTGTTTTGTGGAAATTGTTCTGCCTTGTTTTTTTGCATATGTACTGTACACATAACCCAAGTGTCCATTTAAAACGCCCTACGTGTTGCTGGCTAACGATCCATGCAGTTAAAAAATAAATAAAATCCACCACAGGGCCAAAAACCAAGTCTTGTACGATACGTGCACACCAACAATAAGTCGTCAATTATAATCATTTTGCTTTGTTTTCTGCATGTAAAAGTGTATTTACTTTCTATGAAATGTATTTTTTGTAACGGATAAATGAATTTACATGATTTGCTGTACCTAAAGTTACCTCGGTTTTTGTAAGTTTCTCTTTTTGTCTTGAGCTTTTAGAAGAAGTCAATGATGAAAACCAAGGGACCGGTGAATGTGCTCTTAGGCCGCGGACCAGGCAACCAGAGCAGCCGATTTGAGCACTCACCATATTACAAGACGATACTGCTAATAATAATGCCCAATTGACTCCCCATTCATGTTGGAATGTGTAGTAGCTTCTGAGCGTTGCTGACGTCATGCATGGGGTGTATGCTGGGAAATAAAATCTATCTTGACGCATGACAGTAGCAGTCACAATGGGGGTAACAACCCGGCGATGAAGATATGTGGTGTGGCGCGTTTCTTGTTCGGTGTATGACACACCTGGCAATCAATTGGGCCACGGCCTTTTTTTTTTTGAGTGGACTGTGCAACTTCCGAGGGGTATTCTGCTTTGATGTGCATTTTTTTTTTTTCAGAAACATGACTGGGAGGTGGCGGTGAAATGCATCAACAAGAAGAACCTTGCAAAATCCCAGACACTGCTGGGGAAGGAGATCAAAATACTCAAGGTGTGATGAAACTGTCTGTTATAAAAATGTCATAACGCTCTTTAGGGTTTCCCGCACACATGTGGCAAATATGTCTTTTGCTGCCCAATGTACTCTTATTTATATTCTCTTTCTTCACAATCGCATATAATCTATTGAAGTCCAGTTTCTTAGGTAGCCTTCAAATAAAAGCTTCGCCTTGTGTGTCCCACAGGAACTCAAGCATGAGAACATTGTAGCATTACTGGACTTTCAGGTATGTAACGCTTGCAGCTCATAACTGCAGCGGCTGTTTACACGTGTAATTATCTCACCTCCCACTGCCCCGCTTTGCTGTCAGTCTGTGCTCGCCACGCCGAGCAGATGGGCTGCTGGCCTCGTCGCTACCACATGACCCACTTCTGTAGTTTGTTGTTTTGAACTGAGACGCTGTGGTGTTTATTTTCCTAAAAACACTCTTGAGGGCAACTGCCTTTTTTTTTTTTTTAAATAAAAGTTTCACTTCCGGATTTGTGTCCTGTTGAACCTAGACATTGTTTACGCGGTGTCTGTCAGAGCGCTTCAGCGGTGTTATGTTTTTTGGACCACTTTCCAGGCCCGAATGTGCTCCGATAAAGCCAGTTAATGTGCTCGTTTAAATACCAGCATTGGCGTCTTAGCGCTGCAGAGAAGTCGTTCTCAGGAATCAACCGTCACGGATGCTTGCAACCTAGAAACGCACATAGACACACACACACTTGCGACACAGTCAGGGCAACCTGACACACACCTGAACCCATGCAGGAGTTTGTGTTGGATGTGTCTAACTTACTAGGGCAGGGCTTTAACTGTCACATGACCAGACTCGCGCCGTTCAAACCGGACCAAGGAATCTGATCAGATGTCAGATCTGATGTTTGGACCGTAGGGGGAAATTTTTTTACCCTTTACCCTTTTCAACGTTAGAATGACGCGCTTTTTTACATGATTTTTCTTTGTTGGGAGAGTCATGGCCACTGATACGCGGGTTTATTTGTCAGACTTCCCAGAAAACCAGTGTAGACTAAAAATAGATATTGACCTTTGTTATACATTTAAAGGGCCCATGCTAAATAAACTCTTTTTCAACCATTTATAAATGAGTTTCACTGGTCCCATGATAAAATATTCACAGTCTAGTTCCCCAAGTCTTGCCTTGATGGGTAAATAAACACTCGGCGGACGGCTCCGTCGTGGCGAAATCTCGTTACAAACACTAAACCGCCCTCTCCCGAAACACCGGCGAAAGTTGGTGGAACCTCCTTTCAGCTTTGCTGCCATTCACGCACTGCAAAATGGAAACCAAAAGAAAAAAAAATCAAGCGCGTTTATATTTGCACCCGTCCTAGCTGTAAAGGGAAAATCTCACACACAGAACATCCTGTCGGCCTTCAACATCAGAGCGACGTTGGACACACGTCGTCTAACTGTAAACAAAATAAGCGTGTCATAAAAAGTACCTCAGTCGGAAGTGCATGAGTGACTTGAATATTTTCCAACAATGTGTGCGTCCCGTTAGAAAAGTTAGCCCAGCTACATCCTTTTGTCAATTACTGGGCTAAATCGTCCATAGTACCTTACTTACTGGGACTGTCTTGTATGTCTGAAGCTTTTGTAGGGTTTGTGCACAACTATCCCCCGCGCTGTTGTGCACATTTCCCACTATTTCTCTCGTCTTGTTTGTTCTCAATAACTACGGCTACCCAGCATGTCTTGCGGTTTATATACGGGTGTACAGTTTTGCACGTACGTTAGTGTGTAAGCGTTATTGTGATGCCCGCATAGTCCGTGTGGTCCAGTTGTGTTGTGCTGAGAGAGTAAGCATCGCCCGTTGCCGCTTTCAAGGTATGAAAAAGTCCCGTTTTCCAAAACCACTAAACTTTTTTGCCATATAAGAGAAAGTGGAGGTCCTGCGTTATTCCTCGCAGTCAGAACTGGGCTTACGTGTACTGAAACCACAGGTGTGTGTTGCTAGAAGTCGAACGCAGATAGCACCGACCTTAGCTGCCTCATTAGCACTGAGCGGCGCTGGTCTGACTCTAGTCGCTCGACATATTACCCTATCGAAGGTCACCCAATGTGGAGATGTGATTCTGAATAAAACCGATATTTTTTCTCAAGGTCATCATACGGTCAGAATCCCATACGGGCCAGTGCCCAGTTCAGAGTGTTCAAATAAAGAGCACTCCGTTAAAAACTCCTCTTGTCTGGTTTCTTTTAAGAAAAGGGGTTTAAAGTGGGCGATCCGATGAGCAGTACAAAGAATACAAAGTTATTTTAGATTTTACATGCAACTTTATTCGGACCCCAAAAAAACAACAACAACAGGTAGTAAGGAAACCGTAGCGGTAGACTGATTTTTATTTGCGATACACAACCAAGGCACCGCGTGCAGTCTCCCGGGAATTGATGCCATCACTCAAGTGAGCAACAACAGCGCAGAGGCTATGATTCAGCTCAGCTATATCTTTAAAAATAAACAAAAAAGAGCCGCCGGGTTGAGTGTGACACTTTGAGACCGCAGTCAAGTGCTGCCATGTGATAAGAGTTGTTTTTACCGAGGCCCACGTTGGCGCGCAGAAAAAGGCTTTAATGATGTCTATCGTAAAGATCCATGTTTGCATGGGTCGGTGTCTCCCAGGCTCTGACTCATCATCAATGTGGCGGAGCACAAAAAAACGTTTTTAGTGTTTAGTTCCAATTAGAAGTGTAGACGTCGGTGTTGCGTAGCTCTACGGTTTGTTTTTCCATCCCGCTAAAATGTTCTGACTGACTTGGCTGTTTACACAATCTGCCGGCTCAAGAACCACCTGTTCCTGTCTTTGTCTGTCGCTGACATGTTTCCCATCCCCCACCCCCTACCCTTATCTCCCACTTTGTAGGAAACTGCCAGCTCAGTATACCTGGTGATGGAGGTAAGCCCCCGCTGTAGCCTTTGGCCTTTGTTTGCTCGGCGCTGTGTTGTCTCAGCATTTTTTTTTTTTTTGCGAGTGGCTCTGAAAGGGACACGAGCTAAAATTAGCCCGGTTCTCGGCCGTCCGGGGCGGGGGACGTGACGCGTCCTTACACAATGTTGCTGATTGTGTTTGTCTCTCGTGCTGGCGGCGCGAGGACACACGAATCATTCGAAGCCTCGTGGAGAAAACACACAATAGAAATTCCAAGTTCATAATTGCAGTACTTTCATACTCACCCGCAAGGGCAAGGAAGGGACATTTGATCCAAACATTCAGGTTATTTCTGGGTCTTAGAACACACAATGTATGTGTATATCCTCAGTTGCAGAAAATCAAAGTCCGTGTTCTAGCACCCCCCCCTCCCGAATGCTAGAACTCGGGGATATAGTTGGGATTACTGCTCGGTACCCGCCTTTCTTAATCTGTTCCCTTCTCTTCATAGTACTGCAATGGCGGCGACCTTGCCGACTACTTGCATTGTAAGTGAACGCATTCCAGCTCCGGCGGAGGTTTGTGGTCGTCCGCCAACAGGGAAAAAATACTGACGCCACCGTTTGTCGTCACGCAGCGAAAGGCACGCTGAGCGAAGACACCATTCGAGTTTTCCTGCAGCAGATCGCCGGCGCCATGAGGGTGCTGCAGGCGAAAGGCATAATCCACCGGGACCTCAAACCACAGAACATTCTGCTCTCCTACCCGCCAGGACGCAAATCCCACTCAAACAACACCTGCATCAAAATCGGTAGGTGGCGATTGCTTGCATGTGCAAATGGTCGTGGATGCCACTATTATTGGATTATATGAGAATATATATATTTATATATTATATTTCTTTCATACCATTTACCATAAGTTACCCAACCAGAAGAGCAGGACGGCAAATCATGTGCAAAATTTGCAATCCAAAACTAAAATAAAGGGAAAGTACAGGTGGTCCTCGGGTTATGTCAGGATCTTCCACCTAAATTAATTCCTCAGTCACTCGCACTGTACACCTAGCACACGTAAAACACTAAATACAAGACTTAAATGCAAAGATGATAAAAAAAACAGCACTAGCAATAATAAGACCACTACACTGGCTAGTTATTACTGACGCTTTCAGGGGATCGACGACCTGGCCATTATGCGTCCCCGTTAAAGGGTTTTGTGATTTCCGACACTCTGTGAACATGACGTGAGTCCTGAAAGTGGAGTTTGCTGATGTTGTTTTGGCGCTGTGCAAGCGACAGTAGCCTGCTTATTGATTGACCACGTCCTTGTCATCCTCACTATGTTTAGGTAGGATGGAGTAAAGAGTCAATTTAGGAGGAAAAAGTCACAATTTTACAAGTATAAACTTCAAAATAATGTCATTTAAGTAGCACAGAGTTGAAATATTATTTTTTTAAAGTAGTAATATTTGCGTGTGTATTATGTTATTACAAACAAAACAGAGTAAAGTTGTAATTTTGGAATGTTAGTTCACCATCATCCCAAAGCTGAGCTGCTGGTTTTTATTAAAGCACACTTAACTTCTTAGCACATCTACGAAATAAATGAATGTAAAATTTTAACTTGTATAGGTTTTTATAATACAGACATACACTGTTGTTGTTTAAACGCATCCCCTCAACTCTCTCCACAGCTGACTTTGGTTTTGCTCGGTACCTTCAGAACAACATGATGGCCGCCACACTCTGCGGGTCTCCTATGTACATGGTAAGCACATCCTAGTCTTATCAGCAACGTAAACAATGCTTTACAGTAAAATGCATGCTCAACCACTTCATTAGTCATCCATTGCAGTCATGTGAAAGTACTTTTTTTTTTTACTCTCCGATCTCCTTCCAAAAGGCGCCTGAGGTTATTATGTCCCAAAACTATGACGCCAAGGCCGACTTGTGGAGCATCGGGACGATTGTGTTCCAGTGCCTGACTGGGAAGGCTCCCTTCCAGGTACTCGGAGAGAAATAATAAACTTTGTACGAACGCTGAAGTGACGGACGTGCTAATGGACACAATGAGGCACATCTTGATCAAATAAGTGCTCCTCTAGGTGGTTAATGGAGCCAAAAAGCAGAGAGCAAATATTGGACCTCACCTGGGAGAATGTGCACACCACTCCACAGAAATGTTAATATTGGTACCCACAAGTGCATTGTGGCACGTCCGCTTCAAAGTTCATGAAATGTCACTTGACTAAGTGGTGGAGTACTCTCCATGCAGGTTTGGTCGTCTAGTCAGAAGCATTTCTCAGAAACTCATTCCAAGCATTTACCTGGAAACCTCTTTCTGGCGTCACAGAAAAGTCGTAACATTAATTCAACAGAGAAGGCGTCTAACTGTGTCTTTTTGTCACCTTTTAGGCAAGCAGCCCCCAGGATCTTCGGATGTTCTATGAAAAAAACAAGAACCTCAGCCCCAAGTAAGTAGTCTGCCCGTCTGAGTAAGTCTCTTTTAAATTCACCCACGTGTGGCCAAAGTGCACCCCACGGCTTGTTTTTTTGGCCCCAGGCACATTCTAAAAATATCATTTAACAAGAAAATAAAATGAAAAAACAGTATCAATTTAAAAAATCACGGTATTATGAGAATAAAGTTCAACTTTTAAGAGGAAAAAAATGTAATATAATAGTTATTTTCATGAGATTTACATTGTAATATTTTGAAGACACATGAGGTCTTTCTAGTAGCATAAAGCTTAAATATTTTAAAGTCTTAATAACAAAAGAAAAAAGTTCTATTTATTTATTTTTTTTAATTAGGTTGCGAAAAAGGTTATGAGAATAAAGTAAAAATATTTTCAGAATAAGGTTATAATTATTAGAATAACATTAAAATAAAGTTGAGATAGTTGGGAAATTTAAGAAATTAAAAAAACGAAAAAAAAGCTGTAATGTTATGAGATTAAAGTTGAAATATTAAGAGAAAGTTGTTTTTTTAATAATCTTCTTTTAGCCTGTGCTATTATAATGTCACATTCAGACATAAGAAAATAATCTGATTAAAAATATATAATTTGTTGAAACACAACAAAATAAAGTAATGTTTTAAGTGTAATATTATGGGAATAAAGGCATAATGTTAAAAAATGAAAATTTACAAAGATTATTAAGAAGAGGAAAAAAAAGAGCAAAGTTGATATAATAATTCACATTTTGGCCTATAGTTCAAAGCTGAGCTGAACTTTCTTAGAATATTTGCATGTTTATGCTTTAGAAAAAAAAAATTAGCCCTCGCATCCTTTCATTTTTCACTACTACTGTTTGGACACCCCATGGCACAGAGTGGTTATTGTCCTGTCTCCTTCCAGCATTCCCAGAGAGACTTCCAGCCATTTGAGGCATCTCTTACGGGGCCTGCTGCAGCGCAATCACAAGGACCGCATGGACTTTGGTTGGTGAACACACTGCAAATGTAGTGAAGGCTTGACACAAACCGACACTGATACGGCGGATATCTAGTGGAAGGAATAACGTTAAAAGGAAGGCTTCGCCCAATTGTGTGCTTTTATCACAACGGGATCATGTGGAATTTGATCAATCTGTTATTGTTTGTATCTATGAGCCGCTGCCTCTTAAAATGTCTTGCTGACTAAACGGGCTGCATTTTTTGTTATTTAGGATTTCATTTATTTGAAATCGGACCGCAAAGGCTAACTTTCTATCTGCAGTCCCATGACCGGTTGGTGTAAAACAAGACATCAAAAATGAATCACAATTAAATGTAAATGCAGGACATGCAAAATGTTAATTAACACGGAAGTAACACATCATTTTCCAGGACAAATGAAATGCAACTGTAGATCAAGTCAGGAACATAAAAGAATTTGATTATTTTGAACTTAGACCATTTAGAAACACAGATATTTTCAAAATGCACATTTCCCCACTCCTGTGACCCACCACAGCTGACTTGGACGCGTATTATAATGCATGTGTTTATCAATATGATGATATTTCACATGCACAGAGTGTACATTGTTTTTTTACTTGCCCCATGCGTGTTTCAAGTTGCATGCGGCTTCATGAAATGAAATCAACGGTAATGGATGTTATTAATTACGCGTATGCGCATCGTGGACAAGCCACAAATCCGTTATGATGGCAGACGGAAGCACAGTGTAGCGTCCCCACGGAGTCCCACACATTCTAACATTGTTTTATTACTTTATTCTGACCCAAACACGTCAACAGCAGTGCAATTCCATGTATGACGTCCTCGGGAACGTCACTTCCTCTTTGTCACTTGGTGACGGCAAGGTGCATCACAACATTAAATAAACAAACAGGGTAACACTTTACTATAAGGTACACACAATTACAGTAGTTAATGAGGAACAAACCTGCTTTAAATTAACCACTACTCCATTAGTTTTTCATTAGTTCCTCAGTAACCACTCTACTCATTAGTTCATTAGTTCCTTAGTAACTACTGTAAATGTATGTGCCTTTGTCATTTGTTCTTCATTAGTTCCTCAGTAACTACTGTATTTCTGTGTACCTTATTGTAGAGTGAGACTATATAAAATATACAGTCGTATATTTTCCAAAAACATTTAATTTTTTAAGCTTGATGTAAAATTGCAGTTAATTTGCACCTGTTATACATAGAAATGTACATAGTTGTGTTTTCACAAATAGAGTACAAATGGGAATGTTTTACACATAGTTGCAAATGGTGATTAATCATTATTAATTCATTAGGAAAAACTATCATTAATCAGATTAAAATGTTTCATTTCAGAGCCCTGGTAAAAACATGACGCAAGCTATAAAGCTCCTTTTTACCCGTCCACACACAAACGCTACAGCCAGTTTGTGGGGAAAAATTATCCTGCTCAGATTTTAAGGACAAAAACGTATGTTAGCGTGTGAATCAAGACATCCTAAGCACATAGAAAAACCTGTTTTTGAAAATGTTGGTGTGTGTGGTCACAGCCTTAGAAACAAGAATAGTTTAGCACGCTGGCAAAGCCAATAACACTACCTGGTATCCCTGCAGTGCAACTCCCGTCATTACCTTTTTGTAGCAATTATTTTAATCTGCTGAACTCGGCTGCTTTCTGGTGCTCAAATCCTCCCCAAGAATCAGCTTACAGTGCTTTCTTACAGCTGGGTTTGGCATTTGAGCGTGCAGAAGGGTTAGTTCTGGGTCTCGGGCTTTGTTATCACTGCGTTTTCCGCTGCATTTCTTGCATTTAAACAAGCCATCTTACGGATACTTTTGTTGATCGGTTCACAGGAAATGACTTTGTTGAATCAGCCGGGCAGTAGAATGGAGTGGAAGTAACAAGACAAATAGTTTATTGAGCATAGAAATACTGTCAGGGGAGTGTGTTGACCATAATTGCTGCTGGGACGTGAAATGAATATACGTCATAAGTAATGCTTTGATAATTGCTGTTTCTCTAACCTAGACGCAATCTCATGCCATGTCTGGTGTTGTTTATAGATGAGTTTTTTTCACATCCCTTCTTGGAGGCCGCCAGCTCATCCATCAAAAAGAGTAAGTTGCAAGTTTCCTAAACAAACTAGGGTTAGAAGAGCAGTTCTGTATTGAGCTATGTTTTTTTTATTTTAATCCATAGCAACTCCGACTGTGACCATGACCTGCTTCCCGAGTTCTGCTTCAGCCAGCTCTTGCAGCAGCTCCTCCACGTCCCACCTGGCCTCTCCTCCGGTTCGTCTCCTGTCATCTCTGCACTGTGTAAATGATTAACGTATGGGGAGGGGGGGGCAGCACCCAGGTCAACACCCAGGTCAACACCTCATTACCCCTCCCTCCCTGGCTCTCTCCCTCCCTCGCATATGCACTTCCACACTATTGTCTTGTCCTCCTTTGACTGCAGCAGTCTCTTGCTGAGGTTCAGCATTTGCGTGCCAAAGCATTGGCCTCTCCCACCCAGGAGGCCACCGGCTTTCTTCTCAAGGATTCTTCCGGAGGAGGCGGCAGCAGCAAGAACTCCTCCTCCTGTGACACGGACGACTTTGTTATAGTGCCGGCTCATTTCAACAGTAAGAAGAGACTTCTTTCTCCTTTGGCTGCATCCCCCCAGATGTGAAATGGAGCTGCTGACTTGTTCATAGAAAATATGAAATGGTGTGGTTATCTCCTATCTCCTGCAGCGGCTGAGTTGACGAGTGAGAGCAAAGTGCTGCAGGACAGTCTTATGAACAGCAGGTAAGACGCGTCTGGCTTCTCCTTCCTCGCAAACGACGGACAACAAATGCATCCAATCCTCTCTCTCACATTAAATCCTCCCCGTCCAGCTGCCTGCTGACTTCTGCTGGTTTGTGCGTCCAAGCCAAAACGCCACCACACTCTCCAACCTACAGTGGCTCCCCAAGTCGTGTCAGGTAACACCAAAACCTTCAAAATGTCATGTTTACAAATTGAATAATTTTGCAGTTTCAGCATAGGAAACCTGACCTTGTAGATACTGTGTTTACCATTATTATAGCCCTTTAGATGTAAAAAAGCACCCCTATAGTCACCTTTGCACTTGTGTAACCCAATATAGTTGACATACAAATAGAACATAAGCCACCGTAGACATAAATATGGTAAGATAGACTCACATGTTAGCATTGACAGCGTACTTCCTGGTGGCTATTGTCTCATCAGTGTAATGTTACTGACACCTCAAGTCCAGTGTAGAATGGTACTCTACGGTAGCTGTTAATGTTTAAAGAGAGACTCACAATTTGCTTATCACGCAGAGAACACATGCAGGGAACATTCGCACAGGAGCTGCTGTCGGTCACTCTCTGCACTGCTAACCTGCTTCTAGCACTCGGCTAACAGTCGACTCTAGCCAGCCGATGTCATACACGTCAATTTCCAGGCCCGGCTTCTTAAAGGCGCATACAACAAATTACATACACTGTATTATCATATGCCTTATGTTTGTATTTTTTCATTAAGCCATTTGAATGCTTGAAAAGGCTTAATTCAGGTCATATATATGCTTTTTTTAAAACTTTTTTTACTAATCATATATTCAAGCACGAAACAAGTTATTCTTGAAGAAGCGCAATGGAGCAAGGGATGATGCATTCAGAAGACTCAAAGATGTGATGAGTATGTAGTATTCTAGGTCATTTTGCTCACTAGGTGTCAGTAAGATTACATTTATACGACAACAGCTACTGCAACAAGTACCATACAGAACAAAAAAAGTCTCCCAAAAGTGTCCCAATTCTAACATGTGGGAGTCTATAATTTGTCTTAATTATGTCTATTATATTGGGTAGTTGAGTATGAATGTGACTATAGGGATGTTGTTTTCTGTCTAGAGGGCTCTATTATTGTAAAAAAAAACTATACGTAGAAGGTCGTGTACAGGTTTTCTATTTATAAATAAGGTATCCTGCTTTGCGTAAATCTAATAATCACGGCCGGGTCTTGAACCAGTTGACCGTGAAAAATGGGGGATTACTACATAGTCAATATGCATACATTGTGGACCATTTTTAACTGGGCAGGGAAAACTGCGAGTGGCTTACGGCAAAAACAACAACAACAACAGCAGCAGCAAAACTCTGACAGCAAAGTGCACCGCCATTATGGCCAACGAAGCTGATACACCAAAAGAGGTGCAGCAGCTTGAGAAAAATGTAGGACAAAGCCAAATGTTTAGTTCTGCAGTGAGAAAAGGCAGTTGAAAAGACGAGAGTACATTTCAAATTGTCATCGCCCTCTACTGGCCTGGCATGTACATTTTTCATTTTCATTGTACATTTTTTATGTCATTTTTTTGTAGCCTGCATTGCCATTACAGTAATAATAAAATACTGTATCTCTTGAGAGACCTGGTTCAAATCTGTGTTGGGCATCTCTGTGTGGAGTTTGCATGTTCTGCCCGTGCGTGCGTGGGTTTTCTCCGGGTTCCTCCACATTCCAAAAAAAAAAAAAGCCGACTCTAAATTGTCCATAGGTAAGAATGATTGACTGGCGACCTGTCCATGGTGTACCCCGCCTCTCGCTCAAAGTCAGCTGGGATAGGCTCCAGCATACCACGCAACCCTAATGAGGATAAAGGATGGATGGGTGGATCTTGCAAAACAGTTGTCAACCAAACATTTCCTTCTCTCTTCTCTAATTGGTTCTTTGGGGGGATTTTATTGTTTCGCTTGACTGTTCCCAGCAAGCCTGTTGAGTCCTCAGGGAGCAACTACGCCGGTCACAGCGGAAGCCACGGTCACTCCCTGCCGATCCCAGTTCCCACTCAAGTCCACAACTACCAACGCCTGGAGCAGCATCTTTACACCACCAAACAAGAAGGCTCGCCAAGGTGCGTGTCCACCAATAAGCACCCACCTTCCAATTTGTGGAGTTGTTGGCTGACTTGTACTTGCTTGACGTCGTTAGGCTATCTACTCCGGTGCATCGTTGCAGCAGTGCGAGCCCGGTGGGCTTTGCTCGGACCGGGCCTTCTCCACCTTTCGGAACAGTAACCACCACCCGAAGGCTCTCTTTGGGAGGGGCGAGACCATTTCAGCTCTCCCCTCAAGGTAGCCTTAAGGGCGTTTCACGATGCCATAACTCTGCCCTGATGATACAATATCGTGATTGATTATCTTCTGAGAAGAACCTGATTGCCTTTATGAGAGTCTTAAAAGCAGATCAATGTTGTTTTTTTAAGAGATAACGAGCAGCTCCGTCAAAGATCTTATGTAAGAAACCTAATGGAGACTAAGTATTCACAGAGCAAATCACCATCAAAAGCATTCATCTCCAAAACGCCTGACATAATGTGTCATATCCATTGTGTTAATAATCGTGTGAGCGTTAAAGGAGGGTTTTGTATCTCCTTTATTACAAAATGCTTTTTTTTTGTACGTTTTTTTTATCCAGTCTCTAATCCCAGTTACATAAGACCCACGCTCTGTTTTAATTATAAATTCATTGCCTTTGCATTGACAATTTTGTGATGGATAAAAACAATAGAACAAGACAAATCGGGAATGTACGTTATATAATGGAAAAAGTTATTTGTGTAATAACACTATGTATGTATACAGTACACAGTCTTCCCTCGTTATATTGCAGTTTTAATTTGGCATCTTCACGCTGTCAAGGATTTTCAAACATACATGAAAGAATAACTCCTGCTGTTTGTGGTGTCTGTCTGTGCCCTGCGATCGGTTGGCGACTAGTGTTGGATAGGCTCCAGCATACCCTCAGGCCTCGGAAGGACACGTGGTACAGAAGATGGATGGGTGCTGTGGTTGACTACTACTATTAGTAATATTAGTGTATTTTTTTTTTAATTATACATGTTAACATACATTCGTCATCACAGAGTTGTGTGTCTGTCTAAAAAAAAAAAAAAAAAAAATCATTGCAGACACGCTACCTTGCGATGTATTTAGTGGGACAGTCGCATTTAAAAGCACTAGTTCTCCCTGACTTCTAGTCGCAGTCTGCACGCGCTCTCCAGAAGTTGCCAAAGACATGACGGGGCGGTTTATTTGTTTTGAATAATATTTCACTGTCCTGCAGCGGCCCAGCATGCGGAATCCAGGCCCACCGCTCAAAAGCACCCCCACGCCGCCACGGGCCTGGGCTCACGGCTCCACAGCGCCCCCTGTCTCTTGGAGTGCACCGCCGGCAGCGGGAGGCAGAAAATCCGAAAGCAGCACTCAGACCCGGTGGTGGTCCCCACGGCGGGCCTGATGACAGTTCGCCCCCTCCACTCTTCCCCACGCCTCAGTGAGCTAATGCAGCGAAGCCCCCTTCCCACTATTCTGGGCTCCCCCTCCAGGGTAATCATTTGTGTGTGTTCATTTAAGGTGCACACAGCATTTAACAGCTCTTTAAACAAATCTCTTCTCTTTTGCCTTTATTTCCAGACCATGCCTCCATTTGAATTCCCCAGACCCCCCAGCTCTCCGAACCTCGTCAACTTCCTGACGCAGCAGTGTTTGGTCATGGGTTCCCCCAGCAGCAGGACTGCACCGGCCGAGCCCAGAGACGCTGGACAGCCGACGCCCACGCATGGCCCGCAGCCTTCACATTGCATCTACAGGACGAATGATGATGCCAGGGGGTTTGTAAGGTGAGGGCTGAAACGGCAGTCGCTGCCCTCAATTATAAACACTCTTGTTCCTATTCGGGAGTTGTAAGCAGTGCAGCAAGAGCCGCCGTTTATCATTCTTACACGTTTGGCCAAAAGTAAACCACCAAGTTGAATGCCTTTTCAGGAGGGAGGGATAGTGTACAAAACTACATGGCGGCGGCCATGACGGGCCCGTTGTCGCAGCAAAGCGTCATTTCCCAAAGTGACATCGGCGAAGTAACACCTCACCGTTAAAGCAGAGTAACGCTTCTCGAGGGAGCTTGTTCACTTTGTTCAGCATATTTTCCTTCAAAATAGTAGTCATGCCAAATGTTGTGTTGCTGCTGGATGTTAACAGTATCCAAGTGATACTGTAAGTTTTTTCTTTTCTAAAAGACGAAGTGTCGAGAAGGAGAGACAGATGGAAGCCCACCTAAAGTTCTTTTTTATGTTTTTGCTGTGTTCATTTCACTAATAACGGCTATGAAGGAAGCCCTTTACAAGAACCATTTCTCTTGAAAATACGCATTTTAAAAAAGAACACTTATTGCTCTGGCAAATAGTACTGGCCACTACACTGGAGAAAAAAAACAACCACAAATTTTAGGTTGCCACACAGCAGAGTAAGTCTGCATTCTAAACACGATTCCACCATAGCAACAAGGCTGCAAAGTATTATACATCTTATATAAACAACTATTGACACATGGAAATGACATTTTGCTGCGACGAGTTCATCATGGCTGGCTAGAGGGAGGAACAATAAATGCAATTTGTTTTTTATGACTGTACCGTTTGCTTTCAAAAACAAAACATTGTAGAATATAATATGCACAATACAGTAGCGTACAGACTGAAAGTGTCCAACTCCAAATGGTTTTGTAGAATCGGGACACCAGCAGTATTTTGTGTTGTGTGTTACAGGTCTCAAAGCGCCGGCCTGCTGTCCGACATGTTGCTAATGGCAGCCTTTGGGCCAGGTGGGCCGGTAAGTGACCGAGGCAGCACGGAGAACCTGGTGTGTGAAAGAGCTATCGACATAGCAGGTAGGAGCGACACTCGGGTCTTTAGGAGGGCAAAAAGGAGGTGTTTTGCCCACCACCCACAATCCTTATGTGAGACACATATGTCTTTTCTTTTCTCTGTGTTCTAAAGAATGCACGTAACGGGAACATTTACTCAGTCTATAAAGCTTTCTAAAAACAGATACAAAAAGCGACAACAAAGCTCCAAGTAGATAAAATGTGCATACCAAGTTAATATTATCATTATTACTGTGTAGTCAAGCTCACTGTCATTCTACGTTTTAGCAGTTAGCATATTTCCACTGCATTTCAGTCCAGCTCGAGCTTCTATGTTCATTCTACGTTTCAACTTTTGCATATTTTCAAAGCATTTCAGTTTCCCTTCAACTTTTCAGCATTCACACACGTTGTGTGACATGTGTTAATTATTATAGTTATTAGTAACGTAGTTACACTACTATACTGGCCATTTGTGTTCATGCCTCACATAAGGATGGTGGATGATGGGCAAAATTCCAAACACGAATTTAAGAGCCCCTTGAAATAAATGCTACCCTTTGTGCTCTCTAGTGCCCTCAGGTGGTGGCGGATGTCCTGGACCGAGCTCGTGTAGCCCAGCACAGGTGGTTTTCACCATCGGCTCCCCTCCCAGTGGTAGCACCCCGCCTCAGGCGTCCAGACAGAGGAAATACTCAGGTTGGTTTCTTTCTAGATATTCCTAGATATTACAATAACTAGAGCTAAGAGCTGTTCTCATCCTGTGTAATGTACATGTGTGCTTTATATACTGGACTTTGAGTGAGTTTATTGAAAAAGGTTGGATTTTTATCACATCCCAAAGTATTAGAGTAAAATTTCTTTCGTCTTCCCACTCCAGGCTCGTTTGCTTCAGTCAGCCCTGCAGGCTCCTTCACCAGCCGCTACCCACAGACAGCCGCCCACGGGGACGGCTTTGACGCCTCTTCCAGCCCTCGTTACAATTTTTTTGATCCCATCACGGCCAACATGGGCGGTCGAGTCACCTTTGAGGCCCCCGAGCTGCCTGAGGAGACCCTGATGGAGGTGAGATGAAGGCTTTCCTTTCACAACTCGTCAAAGTGACAGAAAAATGGAGTTAGCATCATTCGAAAGGGAAAGTGTAGAGTAAGAGGGACGGCGTGAGGACCCGGTTCCACAAAACACGGGGGGGATGAGATTGAGCGCGATGTCAAACATGCCGTGACCCCTCACAGCTAAACTTAAATGGCATCCTGGCGTCTTGTGTTTAAAATGCTCACGCCCTTTATGTGTCTCTCCTGTCTCTGCAGCAAGAACACACCGACACTGTGCAGAGCCTGCGCTTCACGTTGGATTTCGCTTACTGCCTGATGGAGGTGGCCGGGGCCCGCGGCGTCGCGTTGATGGGGCTGCCGGGTGACGCTTCCCACCCCGCCTTCCTGCAGCAGCAGAGCCTGGTGGCAGATCAGATTAGCTCCCTGAGCCGAGAGTGGAGGTGAGGACACAACAGCCTTTTGTTTCAATAATGACAATAACTGAAATTTCAAAGAAGGTACGTCCAGTTTCTCCCACATTCCAAAGAAATGCAAGTCATATTAATTGGTGACGGCCGGCTGCTCCTTCATTATAGGCCCGCGGTGCAGTCTAAAAATAGAATTATGCAAGACACGTTACAAAAAAGCAAAACCCCAAAAATCAGCAGTAATTTCAAAGAAAAAAAGTCAAAATACTAAGAGACAGAAGGTGAAATCTAATGAGAAAAAGTTGTAATCTTAAAAGAATAATGTTGTATTAATATGAGGAGAAAAATATTATTACAGCATGAAATTGAACATGAAGTTGAAGAAAGATCCTATTTTTTAAGTCATAATACGCATGACGCACTGACACGTAATATTCAATAGAGAAAAAAAAGTCATCATTTTACCAGGAAAAGGAGTCATAATTTTACGAGAAAAAGACTCGTAATGTTACATGCCAATTGTGTCAGAGGGAACATCAGGAAGGAAACTTTCCTCCTGCTTCAGGCGAGCTTTTGTTCATAAATAATGGGACAGCAACACAGAGCGGTTGGGCACAAACAGATTAGCATGGGTTAGGGTCTGGTACCCCGCCCCCTCCACTTTCATAGCTGTCCCAGGCAATGCCTGTAAAGTAATGTTACAGGGGACTTGTGTGACCTTTGGCCTGGGTCAAAGTTTGGTTTTGTTTTTTTTCTGTAAAATTACGACTTTTGATCTCAATTTTTTTTTTTTGTGGGCCCTAATACGCCGTCGTAGTCCTGGCTGCTCAGCACAACATGTCAGTAATAAGTTGCCCATTTAGATAACAGAAGACCTTAATGTGTGGGGAGGCAACATCCGGTTTGGATGTGTCTGTCTTATGCAAACGGAGCACTCAGTAGGTGTTGTTGTATTTTACGCTTGTTTGAGGTTTCGTGATGGCGGCAGATTTGCCTACTGATGGAACGTCGTGCAACCGTGTGTTCTTGTCTCGTCAGTCACGCGGAGCAGTTGGTTCTGTACCTCAAGACTGCAGAGCTGCTGTCCACCGCCATCCACACCGCCATGGAGAGCGTGAAACAGGGCAAGCTTTACCCCTCGGCCACCGTCAAGCAAGGTATGAGATGTCTAAATCGGGTTGGAGGAGCTGCCAGAGATCATCGGTTTGTAAATCGGGTTCACAGTGGTGAGGAGGCTGAATGACTTGTACAAGTCCAGCGTGGCATCCTGCCGCTCTCTCAGCACCCGTCTGGAGCGCTTCTTCTCCAGGAAGCAGCGCCTAATGGACCAAATCACCTCCATCACGGCTGAGAGGCTGCTCTTCAGTCACACTGTGCAGATGGTGAGCCAGATGTGCCCTGCTTTTCTTTCTGTTTAGCATTTGTGTGACTTTTGAGCTTTCGGTGGCGTTCTGAGATGTTCGAGCAAACCCGCACTTGTTCTCGCACCAGATTTCCTTTGAACCAAATCAAACCTGGCATGTGTGAACACGCCCTGAAGGCTTGTCACGCATCCCATCAGCCTTACGGTATTTTAACAGACATTTTAATCCTTTAGTCCCTTAAATATCCTCACTTATTTGTCCCTGACGGCAAACTTGCTTCAGTTTACCAAAATCCTGACCCATTTTTCTCCCCCCACTTTAAACAAGTCGGCATTTACATATCAAACATACATAGTAGGGGCTTTTATCCCGTTAACGGAAAAACGGAATTTTGCCCCTCATCATGTGAGACATGAACTCATGTGTATTTTTTCTGTGCATTGTGAATAAAAGGACACATTTAATAAAGCATGTAATGGGAGTCACTCCGCCCATAAAGTCTTTTGAAAAGCACCAACAAGGCTCCATTTACATATAATGTGACGTGCATTCTAATATTATTGTTATTATTATTATTATTATTATTATTATTATCATTAACATTGTTACGCTAGGGCTGCACGGTGGCTGAATGGGTAGCATGTTGGCCTCACAGTCAGAAGGATGGAGGAGGTTCGAATCTCCGTTGGACATCTCTGTGTGGAGTTTGCATGCCGGTTTTCTCCCACATTCCAAAAACATGCATGTTAGCTGAATTGGCGACACTAAATTGTCCATTAGGGTATGAATGTGAGTGTGAATGTTTGTTTTTCTATATGTGCCCTGCGATTGGCTGGCGAACAATCCAGGGTGTGCCCCGCCTCCCGCCCGAAGTCAGCTGGGATAGGGTCCAGCATACCTGCGACCCTAATGAGGATAAGCGGTATAAAAAATGGATGGATTGTTACGGCCACAAACTTGCTGGCGCACTGGCGCTTTGCCACGCCACACCGGCGTCACGACAGACAGGGGTCGTAGTGCCAAGGAATACTACCAAAACGGTAACACTTTTTGAGTTCTGAAAAATTAGGGGTAGGCATTTGTGACGATTGCTCTAAGACTGCATAGGAATCTCAACTTCTCTTAAAATGTCTGTGTTGAAATATGTACAGGTGCGTATTTCACTGACTAAATATGCGCTAGGGCGCCTTCATCTTTTGTTCCCAATCAGCTAATACCTTTGCATTCATGACTTATCTTTTTTTGCTGACTTCCACGGACAGTCATTGGATGAATACTGGGCTTTGTCCCGCCCATCAGACGCTCAGCATCTCTGGGGCCTCATTAGACGCGTGACGACTGTATGATGATTGGATGATGATCAATTTGAGGCGGAATCCCTTTTTGAGGACAGTGAAATGAGCAAATCAGCCAATTTGAAGTATAAACCTCCACTCGAGCATTTTCGTTGCGTTGTTTCGATCTGATCCTAAGACTTCACCGATCCGCGGCGACTTTGTTGTTAAAAATGACTAAGAACGGAGGGTAGAATTGCCATAAGTAAATAAACACATTTATCATGTAGGCCGGAAAAAAATGAGCTTCCCCTGCTTGATTGGCCAGCAGCCGCCACTGTCGGTTGCTTTGTGAAAGCAGCGCACCCAGGAAAGAAGTTCCGGTAAAGGACCAAAATATGGAAACATACAGACATTCCATGTTCTCATGACTCTTACATGGTCACGGTATGGATACAAAACCTTGTAGAAGGTGTTTTAAAAGCGGTCTTTGTAGGTGTGTCCCATTATGTGCGTTAACAGGAGGACAAATGCAAAAAAATAAATGGAGAGCCAGTAGCCAATAGTTCATGGCTAATATTTTGGTATGTTGACAGCAAGAGTGAGCTAGGTTAGCTATTTGCATTTTATTTATATCAGGGCTGTCACACTCATGGCATGGAGGGCCGAGACCCTGCAGGTTTGCAGGCGGTCACTGAAGCAGGTGATTTTAGTGATATAACCTCCTTCAATTCGAGATAACCAATAAAATCATCTGCCGAAGACGGTAGTGTCTGTTTAGAAGAGGGCTTATTTCTACGAAAATGGCTTCTTTGACTAGCTGTTTTCCCAGTCCATAATTTGGACATCCTTGTCCTCAAAGGAATGTCCCTTCTTTTTCAGACGCAAATATACTGCCGTCTCTGGACCCCCAAAAATTGTATTCTTCTGTATAAGGGTTCCTTGGTCTCTCCAATGTAGTGGTCATCCTACTACTTGCACTCAAACATTGATGACCATAAATCTACACACAACATTGCTTGATGTTTGTTTGAGATGCTGTGATGACTTTGCAGGTTCAGTCTGCCGCCCTGGACGAGATGTTCCACCAGGGGGAGGCATCCATCCAGCGCTACCACAAAGCCCTCCTGCTGATGGAGGGACTATCTCTGCTGCTCACTGAACAGGAAGACATCCTGAGTGTTAGCAAATGTAAGTCCGAGTCGAGTCAGCCGTGTCACCACCTGGTCAGTCCCGTTGCGGCACAGCCGACCCTATCTTTGTCTGCGCAGGTAAGGAGTGCATCGAGCGTCGCCTCACGGCTTTGCAGTCTGGACTGTGTGTGTGAGAACTCTGTAGCGACGTAACTTCATCATCTCATCACGGCTTTGACAAGAGTGAGATCCCGAGCATCATCCATCTGGTAAAACCCCAACCGGAAAGCCCGCGTGAGAGATCGTGGCGTGGATCGGCTGTTGAAGATTCCTCCCCTCCGGCTCCCCCGGGGGCACATGAATAACCAAACGGGACGAGTCTTCACCGGGTATCCTTCTCACTTGCGCGTCCACAGGATTACCGCTCCATGCATTTCACGGGACTCGCCTTGCTTGGAGCCGAGGCGCACGGAAGATCGCTTCCTAGACCAACTGCTGCCAAAACTGCGAAAAGAAAAGCGAGTACTTTTTTTTAAATAATGCGTTTGATTTTAGATTTACACTTTAGAGACTTTCGCTTGTAATAACGAGAGAGAGAGACCGGCGCAGGAGGAGCCGGGGAGAAAGTGGGTCCAAAACCACCGAGGCAGTTTTCTTGTGTGCAGTACTTTAGTCGTCACCCCCCCCCCC
>QODF01000133.1:890734-976394 GCA_024372805.1 Oostethus manadensis | reverse complement strand
TTTTTTTTTTTGCAATATCCCGGCTTTTCTCATATTACAAGAAAAAATAATCATTTAAATAATGGCCACGTATTTCATTTATTCTCTCTTCTTAACATTAAATTAACTTGATTCTCCTAATATTAATTTATTATTATAACGTTACGAGTTTTTCTCTTACATTTTTTCACTAAATCTTACAACCTATATGATGATTTTTGCGTTTTTCTCATATTAGGAGGAAGAGAATTGTGCTATTAGAATGAAATCATATTTTTTTCTACCATCAACCCAATATTTCATTTATTTAGCTGTTGCATATCGGTGGGATTTTAAAAAAAGATTCATTTATTGTGTAAAACTTTTGTCTCAATACTACAAATTAATTCTATTTACAGTATTTTTACCAAATTTTTAGAGGATGATTTTTGTTGTAATATTACGTCTTTTCTCTTATAACATTAAAAGAAAAAAAATCATTTAATTAATTTGTGTATTGGTGGCAGTTGTAAATTGTTACTCCCCTCTTAACATGAAAACTTTATTCTCCTATTATTATGAATTTATTCCCATAACGTTACTTTTTACCCCCTCTTAAGATTACCACGTTATTCACGTCTATAGTTTGCCGTAATATTACAAGAAAAGTGCTATTTTGACAATAAAATGACCACAAGCACAACTTTTTTCTTATAATATTAATTTATTCTGGTAAACTTATTTTCTCTTAATACGACAACTTGTATATGACAATTTTTACAACTCAATTCTATTATGACTCATTAAATATGATGATTTTTGCTGTATTATTTTGTTGTTTTTCTCATTACAATCCAATATTTCATTTATTTACTTGTTGCATTTGGGTGGGATTTTTTTTCTTTTCTTTTAGTGGGTAAAATGACAACTTTATTCTCCTCTTAACGTGACAACTTTTTTCTCGTGGTATGATGACTTTATTCTCATAAAGTTCCGACTAATACTACAACACAATTCATGTTAAATTCCTGTGTAACTTTTGTTGTGATAGTCTGACTTTATTCTGTTCACATTGCATCCTTTTATTCAAGCTGTTACCCCCCCCCGCCCCACCGTGTGGCCCTAATTCTCCTTCATACTCTCCCTCTACGGCGAGGCCCGGTACTACTTCCTTTACTGTTTATTAAGCGAGCTTACATGGAGATCCACTATAGTAGCATCGTTAGCAGAGCCGAAAGCAAGAAAGCTTTTTTCTCCCCTCTTGAGTTATACTTGATGTTTATTTGCTTTGACAAAACAAAAAATCAGATATGTTCTTCTCGGCTGTGAGCATGTGACTACTGGTTGTTTGCGTTGTACATTCCTAACGTCGGATCACACGTCGTTCGGGCTGCACCCCTCCTCCCGCTGCTCGGCGATGAGCTCTTTACTGAATAAAACCCATGCATGTGTCACTTTTGATAGCTCCCCACA
Source organism: Oostethus manadensis (assembly GCA_024372805.1). Taxonomy (NCBI): domain Eukaryota; kingdom Metazoa; phylum Chordata; class Actinopteri; order Syngnathiformes; family Syngnathidae; genus Oostethus; species Oostethus manadensis. The sequence goes on along the minus strand of QODF01000133.1, from coordinate 974,963 downwards.
GCGATCCCCGTGGTTGCCGTCTCAGCATGAAGAAAATGTGTGCAGGCGTTGACGTGACGGAGGAGGAAGTACAGGGGTTGGGGCGCGCGTGCCGTTTTCTGCTGTACGTCCTCGAGCGGGATCCCGTCGAAAGCGTCCCGCGACGATGAAAGATGAAGTGCAACCACCGTGAAGGTTGGCACTCTCCCACGAGGCGTCCGGAGATCTGACTTTTGTGACTGTCGCCGCATTCGCCGCTAGGAAATGTAAATTAAGTTATTGCTGTCGTCGTATTTATGGATCTGCAGGTGCGGAGGGAAAAGTACCATACCATCTTTTCTTTTCTTTTTGTTTTGCTCCAAAGAAAAAGCCTTTTTCGAGGCGTTTTTCATGTTGTCGTCTGTATGACAAGACACTATCTCAATGTCCCTGTGTGTATATAACCCTTACCGTTAGTTGCAACACCAATAAAGATAAAGGAATGGTCATTTGTTGCAGTTTTGTGGCATTTTCTTCAGCTTCTTACTGTAAATAACAAGTTTTATGATGGAAGTAATGTTTTCCTGTTTCCTGAATATGAATGACACTTGCTAGGGTTGTTTAAATAACGTTTTAAAGGTACATTAGTTAATTTAAAATAAATACATTTTTTGTTAATTCAAATGACATTTGAATGTATGTATATGTGTGCGCTTATATGTGTATACAAGCTTATATATATATGACAATCATATATATATATATATATATATATAGACATATAAAGATATAAATATATATAGAGATTGATTTTGATAGACATATATATATTTAAAACACTTGTTTATTCTGGCACAAGCCCACTTCCATATAAATTCGGTCATCAACTTTAGTACCGCCCCTGACAATCTGTACCAATCAAAATGCTTTATTGACACATATCACCTCCTTTGATTGGTAGTTGCACCTGTCAGACCTCAAAAGACTTCCGGACACCGTCTGGTCACGCAGGGTTATGCTACGTTCTGGTTGTATCAAGAAGCAGGAATTTCCTTTTTGCTTTGGAAAAGGCAGCACTCCCCGACGACTCACGACTCAGAAAGTTAAAAATGGGACGTGTTACTGACGTGTTGACTTCTAAACACCTGTGAACTCTTACACATTTATTTCACATCTCTGACGTCAAGCATACGTGTGTTCTTTAAATACGAAACAAGGAGTGTCTGGCGAATCCGAGGCCAAATGAACGCCTCACGGATCGAAGTGGACCGTCGCCATAGTAACTTGGCGTCCGAGCGGAGGGCCGTTTAAAGTTGTCCGTCTCGTTGTATGGGGCACTGTAGCGGTTGATAAAAATGTTTTAATAAGTGTGATGCCGGGTTGTGTCCACGTCACTACAAAAATGAGGCTAATTTAGCTTCAAAAGTTGTCGCTACTTAGAAAACAACAAGACGTGGCTAATGCCGATGCTAGCTGGATGAAAAGCAAGGCTATGTCCGACAATAACCTCCCGCCGGTGCGACACCTGCCGCAGTGGAGCCGAGTCGGGCGTCTCGGAGTCCCGTGCCCGCCGCGACGATTGCCGCTGAACCGCCTGCAGCCGCTCAACGCGCCCGCCCTGAGGGACCGAGAGGGGCCGAAGGCGGCGACGGGAGGGTCGGGTCACGGCGACGCAAACCTCCGCGCCGCATCGCTGCAGAGGAGCATTGAGTTCCTACAGCAACAACACAAACTAACTCTGGAGAAACTTCACGATGAAGTGGAGTATCTCAGGAGGGAGAACAAAGGTGAGGAGTTACTCGTCTTTATCGCACGTATTACTTGACTCTGTAGCATGTTGCTAGCTAGCTGTCTATGCACGTTGGCTCGTGCACGCAGTGACTTCCTGCCAGTGCAAAACAAGCTTCGAAATAAAAGCGTTAGCTGAGATCCTGGGCCCTTTTTATTTTGGAAGACATTTCATCAGCACTGAACGCTTCACATATAAAAATTGTAAATTAATGCCAGTCATTATTATTAATACGTTTACCCACATTTTCAAGCAGCTCTCCAGAAATGTCATCATAAACTTCAATCACTCGATCACAGAATAAAACAATCACTAAGAAGAGAAAAATAAGAAACTAGAATATGAATAAGCAATACGTATATGTCCTTGTCAATTTACAAGAAAAAAAGCGGTAAATTCACAAGATCTTTTTTTTCAATTTTCTTAGAACAAGTTGTAATATTACATGAAAAAAGGTCGTAATTTTACGAGGAAAAAGGTCGTAATTTTACGAGGAATAAAGTCGTAATTTTACGAGGAATAAAGTCGTAATTTTACGAGGAATAAAGTCGTAATTTTACAAGGAATAAAGTCGTAATTTTTTGAGGAATAAAGTCATAATTTCACGGGAAAAAGTTTTAATTTTACGGGAAAAGAGTGGTAATATTACGACAAATTAAATGTCATTTTATGAGAAAAAAATCGTAATATTACTTAAAAAGATTTTGTCATTTTACAAGGAAAAAAGTCGTACTTTCTCGATGAATAAAGTCGTATGGCTTTGACTTTTGACTCGTAATGTTACATGAAACAATTTCATTTTAAAAAGAAAAAAGAGGCAATATTACAAGAAAAGAATTGTCATTATATGAGGAAAAAGTGGTAAAAGTACGTGAAAAAAGTGGTAATATTACGAGAAAAAAGTGGTAATATTACGAGAAAATAATTGTCATTTTATTTTAAAAAGTTGTAATATTACATGAAAAAATGTCGTCATTTTACGAAGAAAAAAGGCATAATTTTACGAGTAATAAAGTTATAATTTTTTAAGGAATAAAGTCGTAATTGTACGAGAAAAAAATTATAATTTAATGAGGAAAAAATCTTAATATTCTGTGAAAAAATGTCATAATTTTACAAGGAAAAAAGTCCTAATATTACAAGAAAAAAATATTGTAATTTTATTGGAATAAAAGTTGTAATTTTACCAGAATAAAAGTTGTAAATGTTCAAATTACGACTGTTCTTCTTGTAAAATTACAAGTTTTAAGATCAATATATACATATTTTGTTTTTTTAATTTTTTTGCTCTAATACTGACCCCCTGATGTCCGTCTTTTCATGTGGATGTTGCAGAGTTGAAGTATAAGCTGATCATGGAGGCTCCCAAGTCAAGCAGAAGAGGTGAGGTGGAGATTGAACTACTGAGACACCCAGGGGCCCGATACCGCCATGACTCAAACATAAAGCGACTCGTCTTCTTGTGTGTGACTTGTTACATGTGGCAGTTGTCCCACAATATTGTACTGGGCCAATGAAAATGAGTGCCCGATCAAGCACCTTGACTGCTAAACAATCCGCCATGGGGCCAACACAAGTTGCATGTGTTAACCTGGGATAGGCGAAAACGTGAGCTGCTCCATGTTTCTGATACACTTTGAGCTTATCCATACGTAGCATTACATGAGCATTTTTCGATGTTTTCTAGCAAATCCTAATCTGACTTTTGGGAGCTTTAAATCATAACATGTGCTCTCGTTCCTGCAGGTCAGAAAAACAGTCAGGGCGGTTCTGGTCCAGCAACTCAGGCAAAAGGACCCGCACAGACCCATTTGCTGAGGTGAATTCCCAGCACGCCTTAACGCAGTTGGATTTTTAGCTTTAACGCTAAAGCGGCTCTGCTTGAGCGTGTGACTGCATTTTGTTCCCTTCTTACATTTTTAGCAATTGCTCATTTAAGAGTGAGTGTAAAAACAAAACATTAGTATTCATATGCAAGTTATTTACACTATTTACTCTTTGAAGCCGTGTACATGTTGACCAAGCCACAGATTTATTGCACAGTTTATTGCACAGTTTATTACACTGTTACTGTCTTTTACTGCAGTTAATGGGATAGGTGAGCTTCCATGAAATAGGATTATTTATGTATGAAAGCAGTTCAACAACCTTCTAAATATGTTTTTTTAATCATATTGCAGCCCTCTAAACATAAACAGAGACCCCCATAGTCATCTTCACCTTGTTCTAGCCAATATAACAAGCAATTAGGACATTTTATAAATTAGAGGTGTGCTGCTGTACGGTAAGTGTAGGAAGTGGGGTGAGTGGCGGACAGGAAGTGGCGTCGAGGGTTCAGAGTTGAGTGTCAGCTTGCCGTTGGTTTTGCCGGCAACGGTAGCCCGTGTTTTCATTAGGGATTAGGGATTAGCAATGAAAGCCTGTGGTTCCGGCCATCGAGTCTGGTGCCTGTGCGTCTCACCGACCATTACTGTAACATCACCGACACCCAGGGACCAGTGTTGGATGCTACGTCACCATCTTTGAGTGCGTCTTTTGAATGCCTTATGCAAGTTCAATACAATACAATAACAAGGCGTGAAAAAAAAACACGCTAAGATAGCTCCGGGCTTTATTTTAAGTTGTGTAGCGAAGCCTGATTTGTTTTTTATTTTATTTTTATGCCTACTATCTAACGTGGGACACCGCAGAGAGATCCTTGGACCGGCCAGACCAAACCGTGGCCCCGAGATGCCAGGCGCGCAGCCTCGCCAAGTTCACAACAATCCATCATCCCATCCGCCGCGCGCCTCCACCCTGCAGGAGTGCGAGCTCATCATCCGGCAGCTCTACAGCACCAACAGTTTACAGTCTCAAGAAGTAGGAGAGTCGGGAAGCGTCTTGTTTTCGGCCGGTGAAATAAAACTCGTGTCCTTAACCTCGCCGTGCCTCCTAGATTGTACGCTACAAGGCTCTGCTGACCGACATCGTGCTCAACAAGAAACTCACCCCGGAAAACTACAGCATGACCAAAGCGTTCCTGGTGGACAGTAGCGGGTAAAGTGTCAGAGTCTCTGGAATTTACCCGGCTTTTCCCACCATAATAATTGTCCTTTTTTTCCAGCAAATCCTCAGACATCAACTTGTTTCCTAAACTGGGTCTGCAATCAGCAAAAACGTGCGTAAATAGTATCATTGTGTGCCACGTGGATCTTTGAAGGGTGACTGATTTATTTGTTTTCTACGATTACTATTTCACTATTTCATTAATTAATGGATTTTTGTTTCCATTTTTATACATTTTAATTAATGGAATTGATTCACAAAATATACATACAAAATATATAATCGTATATATGTAATATATTAATATTAATGTAATAATGGATAATTATTTCAATAATTTTCCGTTTTTATTAATGAAATTAATTTATGAAATATACATTCATTTAATATATATGATATATATTTCCAAATGCAATTAATAGGTAATTATTTCAATAATTTTCCATTGTTTTAATTATTAAAATTAATTTATTAAATATACATCCATACAAAATATATAATTATATATATTTCATAATTTAACTAATGGATCATTGTTTTCATATTTTTACATTTTAATTAATGAAATTGTGAAATAGTATGAAATGATATAGAAACGATAAACTTTATTAAATATTTTTACCAAATATATAATTATATATATTTAACTATTTAATCAATGGATCATTATTAAAAATGTAATTAAATTGTGAAATAGTATAAAATACAATTAGGTAAAAACTAATTATATTACATGCGATTAACTGGCGACCAGTCCAAGGTGTACCCCGCCTCTCGCTGGGATAGGCTCCAGCATACCCGCAACCCTAATGAGGATAAGCGGTGTAGAAAATGAATGAATGAATGAATTATTTAGATTTAATATTTGACAATTTAATGAAGAATGTATTAAATATCGTCGCATGTTAATTAATTAAATGGTATTATAGTATAGAATAATATTATATGGAGAATATTCACGAGTTATTTAATGACCAATTTATATATTCATTAACATTTGAAATGATTTACGATTCAATAAATTCATTGAGAAGGTATTCAATCATGTTGATTAAAGTGTGAAATAGTGTATAATGTTTAATAGAAACTAGTCATTTACCTTTCTTTGTTGATTAGTTTGGCCATCTTGAGACTACGACACGTACAAAATATGGTCCCTTACCCCTGAAAGGTCCCTGACATGATTTCCCAAGTTGGCTTAGATACGTTATATATTGTTTGTAATTGCGTCCTACATTGTTTGCTTTTTAAAGCAGTAATGCAGTAAAATTGCAAAAATGTTATTTATACCGCACGCCCCCGCCCTGAAGTAGCTTTTCTTGTTCGGTCTCGTTTCTGTAAGTGATGTCATTGGGGTGACGCCTCTATTAATCAAAACGGTAGTCACGCCAAAATGTTGTGTTGCTGCTGGATGTTAACAGCATGCGAGTGATACTGTAAAGTTGTTTTCTTTTCTAAAAGAGGACGGTTTAAGACAGAAATGGATGAAGGAAGTGCAAAACATGAAAGACAGGTTGAAGCCCATATGGAGTTCTTTGTTTGTTTTGGCGGTGTTCATTTCTCTAATGACTCCTTTGTAGCGTTTGGCTTGAAAGTACGACACAAACGCATTTTGAAAAACAATTTGCGTAGCACCGGCCGGTATACAGGAGAAAAAAAACAAAACAAGACAAGAATGTCAAAGTTGCCACGGAGCAGAGTAAGGCATGTCTTGTTTACATATCCTAAACACTATTCCACCCTAGCGACAAGGCTGCAAAGCATTATACACGTTTTATAAACATCTTTTCACAGCTGGTGTTGTTGACGGTGCGCTGCAGGGGTGGCTGCGACGGAATATAAACTAAATGAGGCTTTAAAGACCCCTTTAGGCTCATTAAGAAGCCGATTTAAATGAATAATTGAAGGATAAGCAACCGCACGTACCATTCCGTGTTTTGAAGGCGCCCGAGCTTCATTTCCATGTCTTCAAACTAGGTCCATGTTCTTGTGAGTTCTCGCTTTCGTTCCCAAATGTGTCTTCCTGCGTTTGTCCTCCAAAATGACACAAGACACAGTAACATATTTAATCAAAGTCATGTCAGGGACCCTTTAAGTCTTCCTGGTGGTGATGCTGTTTAAAGAAGCAAAACAATGCAGCTGGAAATAATGGAAAGGCACACCAAACAAAACAGCCTCTTGTCTCCCCCAGGACGGGTGTGACCCTTCCAGCGCTCACACAAAGCGTTAGCTCCAGCGTGGCGGAGCGCCAGAAGAGGACTCGTGCTGTGCACAGAGGGCAGGTCAAGGCTACAGTGCGTTGAGAAGATAACAGACTGTCATCACCTCTCTCACGATGGCTCAGGTCCATTATTATTATTATTTTTTGGATTCCCCTTCACCAGAAAAGCAAGGTCGCTGAATGACCGAATGCAATCTGGAATCTTATTTCCAGTAGGGGGAGTGGTTCAGGTATTTATTTTTTTAACTGCTGGTGGACAGGCCGTGCTTCCATGTTTTCACTCCCTGTGGGTAAAATGGCCACACGATAAAAAACAGAAAAAAAAGGCACAATAGTGTATCAAATCAAAACTTTCTCTTTTTTATTATTATTAAAATTTGGCCTGTTGTTGGACCCACTGGTTGCTTATTTATACCAAACGATCTTATTATCAAACGGAGATTGTTACGAAATGCTGCCGTGCATTCACAGTCTGCCATTCAAATTTGACTCTTGTTTGCATCGGGGGGGAAATTACTACACCCAACATATCTCTGGCGTCCTCCTCTTAACTGGACCAGCAAGCATAACGGCCGCCTGAGTTTGTTCACGTCTATCAATAACAAATATTTCTCACGTTTTTGCTCGTTTTTGGGATCGGGGTACGGAACCAGCAAGCGCCACAGCCGCCGATGCGCCACGGTGCTGAGCTCTATTAACATGCGCCCGGCGTTGCAGCGCTCAGGGCTGCTCTGTTGATGCAGCTGCAGCCACAAGGGAGATGGTGACCGAAACCTCAAAAAAGCCTCTAAATCTATTCTAAACTGGTGGCAGCCTCATTGGAGCGCTTGTCACGCTTAGTCACTGTTACCTAACACCTTTTTTTCCATCTCAATTCCATTTATTGAGACGTGCTTGAAGCCAGCAGCTTTTTGTTAAGTGCATATCAATTATGATTCCATGGAAAGCTCACAAATTGCAGTTTGCTTGTTACAAATTGTGTGAATTGGTTATTGCATCACAGCATAAGCCAGCTTGCCTGGTTGACACGTATTTGTATTTGTGGCATCTCTCCAGGCCTCTGGTGTGCGTGAGTGACAGGAAGAAAAGCTGTCAACCACCTTCTGGTTTGCATATATAAATCTCTGGACCGCACATATTTTATTTTATGGATTTTTATTTTATTTTATCCGCCGGGGCACAGTCTAAACATATAATTTAACAAGAAAACTAAAAGCAACAGCAATTTTTAAAAAAAACAGCAGTAATAAAGTAAAGTCCAAATATTAACAGAAAAAATCATCTAAAAATAGAAAGTTTGACGAAAATAACTTAATAATATTAAGTAATATTATGAAGAAAAATGACAAATTTTGTGGCAAAAAGTTGAAATGTTACAGAATGTTTTGTGTCGCAAAATTATGAGAAACAAATCAACAAATAAAGCTTTGGATAATTTGGGTTGCGAAAAAAGGTATGTTAAGTCAAAATATTATGGGAATAAAGTCGTAATTATGGGAAGAAATTTTACAGAGGAAAGTTGGAAAATAAAAACAGCAGAAAAGGAAAAAAAACACTGTATTTTACATGAATAAAGTCAAAATATTTAAAGAAAAAAGGCCACAATTGTATAAAAATAAACTCATGATATTATGAGGAAAAATAATTTTAGTATCTTAGAAATATGCTTTTAAAATAATAAAGAAAAAACGTGTAATTAAGAAAACACATTTTAGAACCAAACAAAACAATGTTATGTTATGCTATGCTAACGTTAGCATGCTAACTGCTAGCATGCTAACATGTGGCATAATAGCACGATGCACCAAGAACGCTAAATGTCCCGATTGAGTTGAGAACTGCAGTTTGACTTTTTCCTAACGCAGTAAAACCAAAGGCGAAAAACCAATCTGCTCCCAGTTGGCTTTCAAGCATCCCTATTTGATGCTCGAATGTTGTGAATCGCTTGATAAACGAGGCGTTAGACGTCAAAAACTGCGAAATAAGAATGTCTAGTCGGGGGCCGCAAGACACAACCTGGCGGGCCTCGAACGGCCCGTGGGCCAGAAGTTTGCGCCCCCTGCTTTAATAGGTTGCCTTTTAGCATCATAAGCTAGCTTGTGTTAGCTGAATAATTATAAAATAGTATTCAGGTTGGTAGGATTTGAGTGGAAATAAAATGAATGGATGGATTTACGTGCCATGTAAATATACACACAAACATGCGCATGTGGGCTGGTAACAATGATAAATTCTTAGAAAAATGGCATTTATTAGGCTTACATCGGTGCTGTGTCATGGCGACATGATTGACAGCTTCGTCACCCGCCCACCCGCTCTCCCTCCCTCCTTCCCTCCTACCGCCTCCCCCTCCGGGCGTCAGTGACGTGCACTCTTCAAGAGCGGGACCTGCCCTCCTGTCGCCATTTTTTTTTTTTTTTTAGCCTAGTACTCTCCCTCGTCGGCGGCGCGGTTGCGAAGGGCAGACAAGGAGGACTAAGACAAAAGTATTCGGGGGAAATACTTCACAGTGACCGGGCGGGGAGGAACGCGCGCGGCCGCTTCGGTCTAACGTGACATGCCCGCGCACGAGACGAGCCGCTGTTGTGCAATCTTGTCTCGGGTGAAGACGACGTGTGGCGGGCCGCCATTTTTCTCCTTCGCCGCCTCCAAAGTCCACTCCGACTCGAGGAGAAGCGGCATTCGAGGGGGCCTCTCCGCGACGCGCGCTTTACCGTAAGACCCCGAGAAGGTTGTGGTAAATAATTTTCTTTTGAGCAGACATGAGGAAATATCAGACGAAGTGAGGACTCCGCTCCCTCCTCGACGTCGCATTCTTCTCAGAACAGACACCGAGCGGAGGAGATAACTTACCAGGCGCGAAGGAGGAAGCAAAAGGGGAAGCTTCATTGATCATTCGTTGCTTTGGCGGCCGCCCGAGTTTAAGGTTTTTTTTTTAATGTGTGTCTTTCTCGACCCTGCTGACCACAGGAAGCACAGTATGGTCCAAAGTTGGACCCGAGCCCGCTGATTGTGAGCACGTCAGGTAGTTTGGTTGAGAGGAGCACCACAACCTGCAAGGTGGTAGGGAGGGAGGGGGCCCGAATGAGCCGCCCTGCAACCTCCACTCTGCGGTGACGTCAGCGCTACCAGTCTAGAGCCCAGGTTGGCGTTTTCCCTCACCTGTAGGCTGACTTTGTAACTTATTTTTGAACAGAGATGTCCACCGCTCGCTTTGACTCATCCGATCGCTCGGCCTGGTATATGGGACCCGTGTCGCGCCAAGAGGCACAGAATAGGTTACAAGGACAGAGGCATGGCATGTTTCTGGTTCGGGACTCGTCCACCTGTCCCGGCGACTATGTGCTGTCGGTGTCCGAAAACTCCAAAGTGTCTCACTATATCATCAACTCTTTGCCCAGCAAGAGGTTCAAGATCGGGGACCAGGAGTTTGAGCACCTGCCGGCCCTTTTGGAGTTCTACAAAATCCACTACCTGGACACGACCACGCTGATAGAACCAGCTCCCAGGTAGGGAGGACTGCAGCACACACGCCGTCTGTTTCTCCGATTGCCCGCGGAGCAACGTTTATCTAGGTTGGCTATTTTTATCAGAAGTAACCTACTTTCAGTCAGACTGCAGACTGTTATGTCATGAAGGATCAAGACAAACGGTACACATGGCCGCCCCACAACCGCTCATGCAGCCTGGTGTACTCCAAAACGTACATTTTACACTTTTGATAAAAGAAAATCCTTGGTAGGATACATATTTACTGTGGGGTGTCACAAAACCTCGCGGGATTTGGCAAATTTCTCATTGGGATGAAAATAAATAAATTGACACAATAAATGAACTAAATTTTGCCAGCTTCAGTATATTACCATGTGCACACGTGACTTCAAACAGGCAGGGAGAGGTTCACTCTGTGCATAGGTTTCAGCACCTTGGTCTGTAGAACGGTGTGAACAGATGGCGCCCATTTTGTCTCTGTGAGAGGAGACGGGGCCGCTCGCATACACACACAGTTTAGTGTAGTAGCAACTTTAGTTTGCTATACACTACCTGTCAAAAGTTTTAGAACACCACAATTTGTCCCATTATTTATTCCAAATCAGTTTGCTTCATGTTAAATGATAGCTTGGAAAAGTTCAGACGTAAGCCAGAGATTAATAAAATATAAAAAATATTTTGGATGTTATACAAAAAATAGGTCAGTAATTTAAAGCTGTTGTGCAGAAATGGAGGTGGATCACGCCTTGGAAGTTGTTTTTTATTTCTACAGGGATTCCGTGTTTTCTGTGGTACTTACTACCTGCTTTGTCTGCATAACAACGGTGCTTGGAATTTGTGAAGTTAGAAAACATGTTTAGAACCTTTTATAGGTAAAGATTTTAGCATTATTAGATCCCTCACAACATAAAATAACACCCCTATAGTCTCTGATTCTGATTTTGCACCTGTAATCCCCATTATAGTAGACAATATAAGAGTACGCCATTTAAGACTTAAATCAGACTGGCCTGGTCAAGTAACTATAAATATTTTCCCAACCTATAAATATTTTCAGGGTACCTGAAAGAGGCGAAAAGAAAGTGACGTGGGTAACTGCTACTAAAACAGCCCGTGTTTTTATTAGGGATTATTTGTTGTGTGTTTTCAAACCTGCAATAAAATCCTGTTCTGGCAATCACATGTGATCATTACATTACACTTTGAATGTATCTTTTAATTTGTTTGTATGTCTTTTAGTTCATATGCTCATTTTTATACTTGAAAATCCTTACTTTAGGACACATTTGTCTTAGTATGCACATTTTGGACTAATAATAGAGAACTATGATGTCATCACATGACCAGATGTGTCAAAAATCCAGCATAATATCTTTAAAAAATCTCAATTTGCATAACTCCCCATTCGCCTGTTATTTTTGTACGTGAAAGTGAAATCCACTTTGACGTCAGTCGAGCAAGCGTGATTTGGTGTCACGTGATTCTGTTTACAGCGCCACATGTAGGTGTAACTTATGTATTATGTTTTTACCCAGCATTCTGTTCTCGTGACGATTAATTTGTTGTCAAAGCTGACTTTTAACAGTAAAACAATCAAATATGTTGCACATATGTTGGATTCCCGCTTTCGACGTCAAGTTCCTGTTTTTGTGCTATACTGTCATTAGTTACAACCTCTCTTTAGCTTAGCACTGATAGCACGGTAAGAAAATCCACACAAACCCAAGTCCTTGTTTGTGTCCTCACCCATGGACTAAAAATGGTATCTCCTTCCTCCTCGACTAAAGTACACCTTTTTGTCAAACCAGTACTTGCGTAGGGAAATCTAAATGGTTAGTCTACATTACTTAAATCTCCCCTGCTGTGTTTCATAATCTCCAAGGTACCCAAGCACAGTCAGTGGTCCCATCCAGCCCATGGGTGGCCAAGAAGACAACCTGGAGTATGTTCGGACTCTGTATGACTTCACTGGCAGCGACGCGGAGGACCTCCCCTTCAAGAAAGGCGAGATTCTGATCATCTTGGAGAAGCCAGAGGAGCAGTGGTGGAGCGCCAAGAGCAAAGACGGCCGCGTCGGCATGATCCCCGTGCCCTACGTTGAGAAATTGGTACGACCCTCGCCCCACCCCGGCCAGCCCTCCCTCGGATCCCGAAACTCCAACAGCTACGGCATCCCCGAGCCTTCGCACGCCCTCATCCACGCCTACGCCCAGCCCCAGACCCCTTCGCCGCTACCGCCTGGCACTCCCGGAGCCGTGGTCACTCCGCTCCCGTCGTTGCAGAACGGACCCGTCTTTGCAAAGGCCATCCAGAAACGCGTGCCCTGCGCCTATGACAAAACAGCTCTCGCTTTGGAGGTAACTTGCAGTGAATGTTTGGTCCATTACATTTTACACAGAAGCTTAAAATATGGAGCATGCACCAATCACGATATCAGCACTGACAAGTCATCAATAAGCATATGTAGCTTGTCTACTCGTCCATTAAGAGCCCACATGCATTGTTGCACCAAATGCTTTTTGGAGCAATCACTTATTGGCATTTCTATTAGACTCTTGTGTTTTGCTGTAGAACAAAAACTATTAAGAGCTCTCAGTAGAGCGCAGACCTCTGCACGTATTGAATTTTGATCAGACTAATTCGGATATGTCCCGTTTGAGCTGTACATTAAATTTCACAATAATTCTCTCTCAGATGCATATGTACGGAGATAAGCGGCAAATGAAGTAGTAGCCTAGCTAGTTTGTCTATTAAAATGCCATCATTGGCGCAGTAACAAGGCACGGGACAGGACTGAGCTCATTCAGAGATGCCTTCACTCTAGCTAACACGCTGAAACATGCATCGCTGCCTAATGTGCACATCTTGCATGTAATGGGGTTTCAAGGTGCTCCACTTTGAAAGGAGGCTCATACGTGTACTCTAGCATGCTCATTTTTAACCCCGTATCAACGTGATTAGTCATGTTTCTTTAGGAAGCAGGAACAGGTAATAACGTCCAGCCCGGCGAGACACTATTACTTGGTTCGGGATTGCCTACCCTTTCACCTAAACGGGATCTTTCGTTTAATTGTAATGATGCAATTGCACGCTCGATGAACCAGCGCTGCAAATAGAAGGTGGAAAAAAATGAATGCCATCATTCTGCGTAGCACTGAAGTGTAAGAAGACATCGTCATTCAAATGGATGTTAAGGTGTGTATTTAGGTGTGTGATCGCCTTGGCAAAACGTAAAAAAAAGCCAGCATTTGAGAATAGAGCCAGATATCGTGTTTAACGGCTTGCGGAAATGTATACTTTGCTTCATGCCGACCTGCAGCTTATCCCACGACGGTGGTACGGCGATTGATTGTATCAAATAATTCTACACATGCTTGCATGCTCCCGCTGCGGAACAACGATGCACTATCGTACAATACCATCTTCGTTTCTACTTGGTCTTTTCTGAAGCTCTGGGAATGAAACATGCCTTTTTAGTCACCTTTACACTTGTGGTACCTGATATAGTTTACATATTACATAGGGCAAAAATCGGATTGGGACGTCCCAACTAGCAACCAGATACTACATATCACGTTATTGAATGCGTCTTTTTAGTTCCTTCATAGTTGCAGTGATTCATCTTTCTTTTTTTTTTTTTTAAATAGTTGTCAGACATTCCGCCAAAGCTTTGGGCTCCGGCATGCTTGGCATTCCAAAGTGCCATAAAAGATTATTGCAACAATGTGACCCGATGTCCTTTTGGGTCAAACTTTAGTAAAACAGCACCAATATGTGGCTTTTCTTTTCTAATCCAGAGCAAGAGTATATATGGTGTAAAACAGAATAAGATCACGCCTCAAACATCTGCTTAAAGCCACTTCTGGTTCTGAAAATGTTTTAAGTGACTTTTTATTGGTTTGAACTCACACATGCACTGTGGGCTACGATCTTGTATCATAGTGGGGCAATTCAGGGGGAAACAAGGATGACTTTGACAAAACAGTTGGACAAAATGCTTATTGTGCTTTTGTATGCGGTAGAAAGGTTGCTGTTTTTGTATTAGGACATTGAATTATTTGATCTGATTGTTTTTCGTCATGCAGCATTACCTTTTAAGAAGTACAGCCCTCCCATGACTTCCACCTTAAATGCCAGTGGAGCTTTTTTTAGGTGTTTATGATAAATTACCTGTATAGAAGTTGCAATGAAATGTAGCGAAACAGCACACAAACAAAACAAATATACAACTTTTTCCCAGTTGAAATGGTAACCTGCTCATAACGTCATAGCACATTTGAGCATCGTGCATGCTGAGCTAAAAATAAAATCAAATGACAACACTGGCTATACAAGCTGGACAATGACTACTCTAAAGTACATTTTAAATATACTGTACAGTATTGTGAAAAGAGGGGGTTAGCGTGGGAGAGCCAAAAAGTGCGTAAATGACATAAGCAACACATACGTACAATTAAACTTTCTTCAATTGCTTCTTTTTATTACTCAGTCTTAAATAAGGGGGAAGCGCCCGCTGCTCGTTGAGAAGAGATGTATAGATTTTGTTGTTGCTAGTCTTAACTAATATAGCACCACTGTCGCTAAGTTGGCAGTTATTCTCTGGCAGACCAGGTGCGTATAAGGTGTGCATACTGCCACTTACTGTACGGACTTGTAACAAGCTTTACAGTGATTCCTCGTTTATCGCCGTGATAAGTGAATTTCGACAGGATTCAATATTAGGAAATGTAATATTTTTGTTATGGGATAACATACATTTTTTTAACCATTATTAGAGCCCTCTAGACACAAAATAGCACCCCTATCGTCACCTTTACACTCATCTTACCCAATCTATTAGTATTAAAGACAATAAGATTAATGCTTGTGTTAAATGTCTTCTGGATGCGTGGACAGGAAATGACGCCGGGGATTTCTTTTTTTTTTTTTCCCCCAGTTTTAACTGGCGTACGGCCACAATGGTAGCCCTTGTTAGGATGATAAGGACTACCATTATGTTGCCTATTAAATAAGGGTTCATAAAATAATAAAAGCCTGTCATTTGTGATTAAGCAGTGACACGTAGTGGCAAGTGTAAACTACACTTAAACATCTTGAGATGCCTTACATTGTATTTGAGTTTGGCGCATTTAAAAATGCTTAATTTAGGCTGAAGATACGTAACATTTGCTTAAATATAACGAGAGTGCAGTTAAGCACATGGAAACTCATGAACAGTTTAGAGCTTATCAATTATCTAACTCGGGTGTCCAAAGTTCGTCCCAAGGACCATTTGGGCCCCGCAGCTGTTTTATTTATTTATTTATTGGCCCGTGGCACACTCTTAAAACATCATGCAATAAGAAAACTAAAAAATAAAAAAAAAGCAAGCAACAAATCCAGTCATTTTTACAAGAATAAAGTCAAAATATTAACAGAAAAAGAAATTAATGAGAATTTATGGCAATATTGTAATATGAGGAAAAATGTAATTTTAATTGCCAAGTTGACTATTTAAAAATGTACTTCTAATAGTGCTGTTGCTGGAAAAATCTTACTGTTAACAAGGTTTAAGTCAAAATACATTTTAAATTGTTGCAAAATTTTATTAACAGCAGCAAATATTTGAGGAATTTTATGAAAAGTCAAAATTTTATGAGAAAAAGTCATATTCTAACAATGGAAAAACAGTCTTAGGAGAATTCATCATATTATGAAAAGACAATTTAGAAAGAAAGCTGAACTATTTGTAACCCAAAAAAAATACTATTAGGCTTTTTCACCCTTACGATAAAGCTGAGATGCATTTAGTTTTTTTACTTACTTTCCAAGATATCAGGTTTCCCTTGCACCCCTCCATTTGCCACTATAGACACCCCTGTTCTAACTTTTTAAAAAGAAAAGGTATAACATGTTGATGGAGGAAAAATGTCATAGTTCTACGTGAGATGCAGTGTAACTCCGCCCTCTTTCCCCCGCAGGTGGGCGACATAGTGAAGGTGACGCGCATGAACATCAATGGTCAGTGGGAGGGCGAGGTGAACGGACGCCGGGGTCTCTTCCCATTCACCCATGTGAAAATTGTAGACCCCCAGAACCCCGACGAGAGTGACTGAACGCCCTGAGCCCAGTGACTGGAACCTCCTCGCCTGGACGGAGCTGTACGTGAGTCTTTTGGGTGGGCCTCCCTGGCCCCCATCCCGCCTCGCCTGCTCTCTCCCTCTCTCTCTTTCGCCCCCCCACCAAAGTGTCACTCTGCTTTTCCTGCTGAGGGGCGGTACCATGACAACGCCCACCCCCTTTCTTCCTGAGGCTTTGACTGTTTACATCCTGGGATCCGACTAAAAACCTGACAGTGTTCTTGCACCTCCATTACATTTCTGTGTAGATTGAATACACCGCTTGACAATTTTTGGGCGTGTATGTTGCGTTTGAGTGTTTTTGTTTTGTACAAAGTGGGCAAAGAACAGACTACGGCAAGGTGGAGCTAACAAGAAGCTAGTCTAATATTCTAAGCACACGCTATGACATTTTTGTGTGATGGACATTTTTTTTTGTTTGTTTTTGTGCCACCCGATCAACAATTTAGGAATGGACGGGGGTGTGTGTAGGAAGGGTGTCAGCGCTTGGCCCCCTTATAGCACATCCTGCGAGTCTCCACTCTGCAGTTGAGAAACGCCCCCACAAAGTCCCGTCAGCCAATGAAATCCCAATAAATGCCTTTTAAAAAAAAAGGAATAAATCTGAATAAGAGTAGGAAAAATGCATCTTTCCCGCATCCATTCCCCTGAAAGTTTTTAATGTGTACTCCTTGCCTATTTAGGATTTTTAACTACCAATATTTAAATGTATGCAATAGGAGTGGCCACCCCTTATCTGCTTTAAAAAAAAAAAAAAAAAAAAATTATATATAATTAAAACAAAAAAAGACCTGCCTCTTTCTCACCTCTTAGTGCTTTGGGTTGAAATGTTTTTAACTTTGCTGGGATGTGTTCCTTCGAAAAAGGGAAACCTGCTTGTGGCCAAATGCTGCTCCATGCCATGTATTTCCTCACGGGTATGATTCCCCCCGGCGGCGTCATGGACCCTCACCACTTAAGCAATACACGCCCCCGCTGTCGACTTGTCGTGCTTCTCGGCTGTTTAGTGATGGCATTAACAGTGTTACTGTGCTCCCGACTTCTAGGAAAGCCCGTCTTTTGACTACCGAATGACAAGAATTGTGCCTTTTTATTTTGGTATACCATTGACACGTGTTAATATTTCCCATGGTTAACACTTGTGCTGGTATAGACCCTTTATGTACAGAACAAGGAAATAAAATTTACATCTGCTACTTTGAAGCGCGTGGGTGTTGTTCTTTTCAGCCTAACGGGAGCGGCCCCGTGTTCCGATCCGCGGCAGTTCTGCTTCTTTCTTTCTGCTTCCGCCCAGGAGAAAAGGAGGCAATTAATGAATTTTAATGAAGCGCTAATAAAAGACAGTCAGCTGACCCGGACGCGGCAGATGGAAAACTTTTCAAGGGCAGCGTGTAGGAGGACAACAAAGTGGGTGCTTTTTATCAAATATTGATAATGATGTTGTGGAATGTTTTTGTTTATGAATGGAGATGCATGTCTCATGCTTTCCAAATACATGTTTTTTGAGAATTAAAAACACGCTTTTGGCTCTGTGGAAAATGGAGTCGTCACAAGAATGTGTACAATATTGGCCCATATTTTTTTCCTAGAAAACTCTTCTGGAAAAAAATATACACTTAAACACAGTAGAAACTTGTTTTGTTTTTTTTGCAAATCAGAACTGAAAAAAACCATAGCGCTTTATCCCATAGGAAATAATGTAAATCCAATTAAGTTGACACCCAAAAATATTATTGCAAAATACATCTGGGAAATTAGGCATCCTTGTTTACCACCGTTAATTAGTTTGAGACCCGACCGTGGTTAGTGAATTTGGGGATTTTAGTATTCAGTATTAATAAGGGGGGTATTTGGAGCATAGACAACATGTTAATGACTTTTTAAATACGGGGTTTGAACATCATTACAGCCCTCTAGGCATGAAATAACACCCTATAGTCACTTTAGCACGCCAGTTTGTCTTTGTTTACATCTCATTGTGAAGGCTAACGGATCAGGGACAAAAAGATGGCTGCCTCTAGCAAACGGAGTGGGGAAGCAGGATGAGACAAAAATGTAACCACTTCCACAAGCAATGAGAGGAAACACCCCCCACTACTCTTTAATGTAATGCTATTCAACACGATGGTTCAGCGGAGTATTAGAGCCACATAAAAAAAAAAGTACACTTCCAGATTAAAAGTTGTAATTGTATGAGAAAAGCTTTTCTTGTAAAAAGGACTTTTCCCGTTAAAGTTGTAACTCGACAAGACAAAAAGTCCCGAGACAAAGTCGTAAATTCACGAGTCGAGACCGTCGCAATTTTACGTGACAAAATGTCTTTACAACAGTCACGAGACTAAAGTCATAATTTAACAAGACAAAAAGTGATGCGAAAAAAATCCTAATTTCACGCTACAAAAAGTCGTAATTTTACGAGACAAGAAGTCAGGAGACCGAAAGTCACAATTTTACGAGACAAAAAGTTATTACAGGAAAACTTATGATATATATGTATATATATGTTATAAACTTCCCAGCCATAATACTAGGTGTTTTTTTTTTTAAAGGTCAAATCATGTCTTTTGATCATAACAATACCCAACTTGTGGGTTTTCAGTAAACAAAATATCACTTAGTGTGGCTTTATTCCGACCCCCTTGAAGTAACACGACTACGTGGTAAACAGTCTTGTGCGTGCGTTTAGAAGAATGTTGAGCAAAATTCACGTCACTTGTCGTTTCTTCTCCGTGCAGGTTGATAAATGTCCCGGATAGATTTGCTTCTGTGTGTGTTGTAAAATATTTACAGGCCAGACGTTTGTGCCTTCTGCCGGGGGAAAGTTGCCAGGCACTGTTGGTAATTCCACTCTCTGTGCTGATAGACCTCGCTTTCTTTCCACCATCGTTTTTATGTTTCAGCTGCAAGGATTTTTACTCATTTTATTTGTATTATCATCATCATTATCATGGGGGTGGTTTAGGAAACAAAAATGTGAATTCCTTTTGTCTGATTGTGTTCCTGCCAACATTCCCTGTCTTCCACACTGTGAGGCAGGGGCAGCAAATGTTCTGCCCCAAGTTACCAAGGCAACGGCAAGGCTTTTTTTTTTTTTTTTTTTTTTTAAATATGCATTTAGTTTTTATCTTTGTGCCACCTCTCCCCTGCCCTTCCTTCACTGTGTGGAACAGCAAAGCATTCTGCCCCAGGGCACCAATGAAACGGCAAGACTTTGTATCGGAAACAAATGATAATAACTTGCCAACTCTCCTTGTCCAATCAACACTGTTTGGGGCAGTGAAATATTCTGCCCCCAGTTTACCAAAGAAACAGTCTGAATGGACTATTAAAAACATAATAAATGTGTTCCTGTCATTCATTTTCGGTTACCAATAAAACATGACTTTTTCGTCATAAATAATTCCCTGCCCTACCAACATTGTGTGGGGCAGTGAAACCTTCTGCCCCAATATAACAAGTAAATGGCATCCATCCGTGTATTATGCCTTTCCTCATTAGCCTCATCCTCATTAGGGTCATGGGACTATTAAAAAATAATAATGATAATCGACTTTGTTCCTGTCATCCTTTATCGACTGTGTGGGGCAGCAAAGCCTTCTGCCCCAAAATATCAATAAAATGGCAAAACTTTTTACTGTAAACAGAAGATAATAACTTGCCCAACTCTTCTTGTCCTATCAACACTGTGTGGGACAGTGAGACCACCTGCCCCAATTTAACAAGGAAATGGCATAAATTGACTATTAAAAAAAATTGACTTTGTTCCTGTCATCTTTTATCAACTGTGTGGGGCATCAATGCCTTCTGCCCCAAGTTGCCAATAAAATGTCAAGACTTTTCATCGTAAACAAATGACAGGACAGGGAGAGTTGGCAGGTTATCAACGCTTTGGGCCATAGAGAACTTCTGCCGCACTTTACCAACGAAACAATGAATGGACTATTTAAAAAAAAAAAAAAATTCCTGTCATACTTCATCTACTCTTTGGGGCAAAAAAGCCTTTGCCCCAAGTTACTGAGGAATGGATTGCACCAGCACTGTTAGCCACTTGTAAATGACGTAGGAAAATGTACATGGGTGCAAATAATGTTGAAGATAATTAAAGTTAATCAAAACAGACAAAATAACCACAAATCCAGTAGCAAATGTTGCATTGAAAAAAAATGACAAAGGTTGGTCATGGAGTCTACTAGCATTTCGGTTCTCATAGGTTCATTCAAATTTTTAAAAATTTCGATTCCTCGATTCGATGCTTGCTGAGCGGAAGAAGCAGCAGCTAAAAAGTTTGACTTAAAAAAACAGCGTTTCAGGATGTTTGCTGGTGTAGAAGTTGGGTGGAACTGTGCCTCGTTAAAGCATGCCAATCAAGAATCTTTAGGAACCGGAATCGTTGAAACTCTAACGAAGCCCAACCCTGATCACAACAACTCTTGGGTCCAGATCGTATTATTTTTGCTGCTGTGATTCTTCCGTTTTAAGCGACATCTGATGCAAAATCGAAAGTGAATACGATTCCACTGGGAGAAGACTTGATATACAGTTTTTAAAAATGCAACGTTTTGCAAAAGCAAAACCAAAAAGTCCATTTGCAAGCCCAGTCGCTTGAAGGGGTTATACACTTCTGTACATCTCCGCTCATCTTGGACTGGGTTCACCAGCACTAGGAGAAGAGCGGGTACTGGCTCCAGTCGGATGTGCTGCTGGGGTGGTGGGAGGAGCCCAGTTCAGCCGGAACATGGGCGTGGGATCCCGCTGCTTTACCGGAGGGGAACCCAAATCTGGTGCGTTCTACAGGCCTGGAGTGAAAAAGCATTTAAGTAAAATCTTCGTCGTAAACGATGAAAATATGAGCAGCAAAGTTCAAATGTTGAATCGGGTGCTTGGCTTGCGTGTTGAGAAGATGAGAGGCGGCCTCCTAACCTCCACAATAGTGAACAATGTGGAGTCTCACCACTCCTCCTTGTGGTGGGGGTGGGGCTTCTCCTGGAAGGGATCAGCGAGCCCTCGGAAGGTCGTCAACAGCGTCGTCGGCAAAAAGAGCCTCGCGATCCAAAAATGACACCAATCTCAAAATGGCCCCCGTGTTTGCGGCACGGTCTCAAGTTTGCCCAGCGCCGCCTCGTGACGTGACGTGACGTGACGCGACACGTGGACTCGGTGACTCAGCTCCCCGTAGGCCTGCGGGCGTGTTGGAACTTCACCCTCCTGCTTGCATCAACAAGGATGGAATCCAGAAGGCCCGACACACTTAAAGTATAAAATAATAGCAGTCTGACCAGATCAATCACTCTCATTAGTATATTTGTATTGACACGTGGCACACTTGTTACCAGTAGGTGCAGTAGATTCTCAGAAAACAGAAACAAGACCCAGCATTCATGATATGCATGCTCTTAGGGCTGTGTATTTGGCAATTTAACAGAAATGGTTGTGCTCAGAAAAAGTGTGGCATTCAATCAGTGATCAATTTTGTAAAAATCTCCAAAGCCTGAAAATGGAGAACAAAAAGAAACAGAAGACGACTTTCAAAATGGATGGAAGACTTAACTAGAATGGCAAAAGCTCAGCCAATGATCAGCTCCAAGATGACAGTCTGGAGTTACCTGTAAGTACTGTGACAGAAGATGTCTGTGTGAAGCTAATCTATTTACAAGAACCCCCTGCAAAGTCCCTCTTTTTTAGGAAAGGCATGTGTAGAAGAGGTTACAATTTGCCAAAGAGCACATCAACTGGCCTAAAGAGAAATGAATAAAGAGAAACATTTTGTGGACATATGAGAGTAGAAATGTTCTTTGTGGGTCCAAGGGCTGCAGAAAGAGACGAGCCCCAAACTGTTTTGAAGCCACAGTACACGGTGAAGCATCATGATATGGGCATGTTTCTCCTATTTATCCCATAGCAGGCATCATGGATCAGTTTGCATATGTCCAAATGCTCCAAGAGGTCACGTTGCCTTCTGCTGAAGAGGACATGCCCCTGAAATGGTTGTTTCAACAACCCAAACCACCCCAAACCCACTAGCAAACCAGCAACATCTTGTTTCCTAACCAGCAAAATTCTGCACCTACTGGTAACTTGTTTGCCATGTAGCAATAAAAATATACAAATAAGAGTGATTCATCCGGTGAGTCACATTGGAGCGCTACTATTGTGAACATTGCTGCACAACGTGAAATATAAAAAGTGTACGTATAGTTATATCATAAAAAAAAGATGACAGATAAACAATAACTAAAAGAGAGCAAAAGGACAACAAAAGTGCAGTATGTGATTATGAATTTGAATATTACATTATAGGATTAAAATACAGAAAGTGAACTTATCACACAAATAGCAAATGTTTCCCTACGACTGTCATCGCCGATACTGTATAATCAATAACTAATATTCTTCTCTACAGTGTAGTAAATGAAATATCTCATATATAAAATGCATATTAATTACAACAATACTACTTTATTATACGATAAACAGTGCTAATATAAATAAATATAATAAATCATGTAATAATAATAAAATGTACTTTTCAAAAACTCAGATGCTTTATAAGGTACAAGCAAACAAATATGTGCAAAAATAATAACAGTTTGCACTTTTTTATTTTTGCAAGTATTTCGACTTTCTTCTAGGCAATGTTTCTCTCCTATTATTTTATTCCCCTAATATTTAGACTTTATTATTGTCACATTACTTTTTCCTAACCAAATTGAGCAAAAATGGCAACTTTGTTTATTTTGTTTGAATTTTTCAGCTTTATGTTATATGCTTTATGTTTTGGTTTTCAGTGTTCTGTTTTTGCTTTGTTTTTTTGGACTTTGGACACCCTTGTTTTTATTGTTTTTCTAATCCCATTTCATCTGTGATTGTGGAAAAATATAGACAATCTTTCTCTGTCACTTCTTTTTAAATGGAGACTTTTTTTTTCTTTCTTGTATTTTTTGGGGGGAGGGTTGAAAAACTGCAAATTGGAGCCAGATGCAACAACAACAAAAGCCTCTACCATAATTTGATAACATGTGTTGGAAATGCTTTACAATTGAAAAACAAGCAAAGAGGGAGTGTACAGAAATACCATAACAACAACATTAATATTCATATCACTTAAGCAGCGTACCCAAAAAGCAGACTCAATTTTTGGTGTGGCCAGCAGAGGGCGACAAAGCTCCTAAAATGTGCACTCCTTTGATAGAAGGCTTTTATCTCGACTGTTCCGTTCGTTTAAAGCCATTATCCTGTCACATGCATCCGTGCTTGGTGTCAAATTCTAAATCGTACCTTTTTCATGTCGCCTGTCCCCTAAAAAACACGAGAGGTGACAACACCGCGGTTATTGTAACTTATTGTTACGTTAAGCTTCAGCTTACATTTTAGCTTACATGCTAAAGGTGGGCGTCTCGAACAGTGTTCATAAAAAAGGGAGCAAAAACACAAGACACTTGCACGATATGTATATCAAGGTACTTTGCTATGAATTTAAAATAGCACTTTGTTGGATTTTTGCAATTATTGATCGTCAACTTATTCCGCGCCCTGTTTTTCATCGCCTGCTCTCGCCAACACTGCCGCCCAGTGGCGGACAAGAGTATTGCACCTCCCACGCCTTCAAATGGACACCCAAATCCCTGAAGTAAAACACTTCCTTAACAGCAAAAATGACAATGCCTCCATAGAGATCATGTGTTTTTTATTTTTTTTCTGTAAAAATATCTTACAATACAAAAAATCCAACTTAAATTATACACCAGATGTTGCATCAAGTGCAGAACCCCTCCAGTCCGACACGGCGGGTGTAATAGGGAAATAGAAACTTGACAGCAAACCACCGAATGGGGCCTCAACGACTCGATCAACGCAATCTCGAAGAAGCTGAAGCAGATGGGAAAATGATACAACTGCTCGTCTCCTCGGGGGAGCAGCTAAGGGGTTTTGTTTTTCTTGCACGAGGAAACCATCACTTTGAAAGTTGGCGACTTTGGCTCCAGAAGTGGAAGCGGATGCTCCCCTGGCAGCTGTTAGCTTGTACAAGTCCGGGCGTACTAAACATGAGATTAAAACAAAAAATGGCAAAAACAAACATGTAAGAAAGCGTCGGTTGCTGCACAAACGTGTTTTTTTCCACTCTCAACCCTCGCGGTTCAACGGTTCTGCACCCCAGCGGGATACCTGAACTTCCTCGGCATAGGACTTCTCATGTCTAAAACAAATATTTTGTAGTTAGAGCACAGGAATCCTGTTACGACCTTTTAAATATGTTTTTTTTTAACATTGTTAGAGCCCTCCAGACAAGGAATAACACCCCTATGGTCACCTTTGCACTCCTAATGTTTTAAAAACCCTGCAGATTTTTCAGCACCAGGGGCGGATTTTGGGGCGGATTTGTTTTTTCCAATTGCAGGCGGGAACGTAACTATCGACTGTACGTGGTTGTTATTGGACAGTGACAGAAGCTAACTTTTGTTTTGGCGGCGCCGTGTTTGCTACTTCCGGGATGCAACAAAAGACTATTGATTGAGGGACTGCGAAATAAATAACGTCGCGTGATGGCTTCCGGCATCATAGCGGCTGCGAGCAGAGCGCCAGCCCGAGCGTCCAGAGAGGCGCCAGCAGCCACAAGCGGGTCGGGGAGGGGCGGGCGCCTAAAGGCGACGCCGTGTCCGACGTGCACGAGCACACCTCGTAGCCGTTCTCGGCGTGGTCCGGGCGCACCTTGGCCCTGGTCTCGGTGCTTTTGGGCTCGGCGCCCGGAGAGTCCGACTGCATCTCGGCGCACAGCAGCCAGTCCTTGGCGATGAGGCGAGGGTAGCCCGCCTCCGCCTCCATGTCGCTGCTCGGCACGCGCCAGTACTCTTTCCCCTTGAAGAAGTAGGACGAACCTGGAGCGGGCAAGAGGGGGAAAGTTCCACGTGATACTTCTTCTGGCCACTAGAGGGAGCCCGTCAATCCCGGAATTAGGATGGGCGGTGATTTGTATTTCAGGAAAGCCGCGGCCTCATTAAGAGAACACGACGAGAACACGCGAATCATCCAGGGCTTCATTTCACGAATCACTGATCCAGCTTTGGAATTGTTTACCTTTTCCCCCTCAGCGCCGCCTTATGTTCCCGCCACAGCTGGATTAATAAGGAACACGCACGCAATTCAAAACATCTCATTCATAAATCATCCTCATACCTGACTGGATTTTATTATTATGACTTTATTTACCTTCACGTTGGAGTCGTATATTTAAATACCGAATATGGACCATCAGTAAGTCCTTTATTTCAAGCCATAATTGTGGGACCAGCATCCGTATCGGTCTCGTCAACACTGGCCCTGCAGGCCACCAGGACTGATACCACAAGTTGCCGCGTGGGGCACTTCGTCATCACGCTCCGATATCATTATCGGCGGGGAAAAAAATGATACTAGGATCGAATTTTTAAGCCGATCCCGGCCAATGATATTGAATATTCCTAATTGTACGCAAGCAGATTCCAATCAAAATTTCAGTATCAAAAAGTGTCAGTACCCGTATCGGCATTGTCAATACTGGCCCTGTAGTTACTTGGTACTGTATCGATATCACAATTTGCACCCCCTTTGTCACTCATGCACGATACCGGCAGAAGCATTTATCCCGATATGTCATTTCTGTGCTGATATTGGACAATAATATCAGACATCCGTGACCGGATGAATGCTGAGTCAGCAATAAAACTGAAAACCGCAAAGTATCGGCGTCTGTATTGATATTCAATACCGGCCCTTTAGTTAGTCTGTATCGTGTCGATAATGGATGGCATCAATAATATCGGTAAATGTGGGACTGCTGAGTCAGCACTGAAATTTGAAGTATCCTTATCGGTATTGTCAACACTGGACTTATAGGTATTGGTATCAGATTGATAGCACAATTTGCAGTATCCACCCACCCCCTTGTTGTGTGGAGCACGCATCCCTTATGCCTGATATCATCACTGTTGGAAAAAATGATCTAATTTTTAAGGCAAAATCGGCCGATGACCTTGGACATCCCTAATTTTGTGAATGCTGAGTCAGCACTACAATTGAGTATCAGTATCTGTATCGGCATTGTCAGAACTGTTCCTGTAGTTACGTGATATCGGCTTGATAACGCAATCTGTAGTTGCACCCGCCTCCTTGTTGTGCGGGGCACTACATCACTCGTGCATGATATCACTATCAGAAGAAACAACGAGTCGATATCAGATTGCCGAGTCAGCATTCAGGTTGAGAAATTTGAAGGATCGGTATCGTTATTGTCGATACGGTCCCTGTAGTCACCAGGTGTCAGATCTGCTCCTCCACACCCGCAACTCCCCCCATTTGCAGCCACCCATTCCAGCAAGACCAGTGGCTCACCATCCGACCACCTCATGGCGTCGTCCAGGTGCGGCGGCAGCCCCTTCCACAGCGTGCTGTCCTTCGGGTAGCCCAGATCCATGCGTCTCAGGTGCTCGTCGTAGCGCCAGTAGCGGCTGCCCTTGAAGAAGTAGGTTTTGTCGTTGTGCGGCCACACAAACGCCGCGTCCAGCCCCTCCGAAGGCAGGCCGAAGTCGCTGATGGGGCGGGGGTAGCCCTCCTCCATGACGTTGTCTTTAAAGAGCCAGTACTTGAGACCTGAAAGGCCGAGCGGACGCGTTGTTAGCGAGGAAATCAGCGTCCTGACCTTTCTGCACGTGACTCCCGATCCTCGCGGCGCCCGAGGTACCGTGTCAAAGGGAGGCCGGAAACGCGATTACTGGAGCGAGGCTCGCTCTTTCGTTCAATAGAGGATCTTGGAGCGCTCCAAATCCCGGGGGATCGACACCAGGCGTGTTTTTCCTCAGCACAGACAGACAGAAGCGCGACTGGACGCACTTCCACGCCGCCTGGACATTTAAAGATTTCCCTCACGTGTTTATTTTTGAGTCTTTTATTCCGGAGATGCCAGCAGCGCAGCCGGAACGTTGGGAATTATGATGAGACTGAAGCGAGAGGATGGTCACTAGTCATGTTTTTCTGCACCCAAGGTCACACACGAATAAATGTCAGGGTGTGGCGTCCACTTCCATATCATTCGCGTTTCTTTGTTTTATATTATTATTGATTTGGTATACTATAATTTCATTTGATATAACTTGTATTGTGTTTTGTTATTTATTCACGTATTATTAAACACAATGTAGGTGAAAATATATTTAATAATCATCATTTTTTTAATTGTATTATTATTGTTTATTTTGTTTTTTTACTTAGATCATATATATTTCATTTGTTATATATTATTTATTGATTATATCTAGTAGTTTTTATTGATATTCTATTAATTTTATGTTGTATTATATTTGAAATTTTTAACAATGTTTTTATTGTTAGTATTTATTTTCTTTTGTATTATATTATACTTTATATTATATATTTTTTTACTACCTTATAAACATTCTATATCCACTCCAATGTAGGTCGGGACCTGCCATGCTGTGAAATATGTTTTAATAAATATGACTGATTTTTACTGTTATTATTACCATTATTAATTTTACATTGTTTTATATTGCATGTTATATTACATTATTATTATTATTATACATTCATTTTATACTGCATTATAATTATTTTTTTAATTATGTATTAGTTTTTAAATATTACATATTATGTTACGGGTTTACATAACAATTTTGGAAATTGTATTATTTGAATTTTATGTAAATTCATATTTATTATTTATCACTAAACCCACTAAAACCAGGAGATATTTCAAAATCCATGCACATTAAGTAGAAAAAACATTTCAATATTTGTGTTTTAAAAGTATTTTAAAATATACAATAATGCATTACATTTATTATGTACTATAATTATCATTTTTATATCATTATTATCATATTATATTGTGTTATTACATTTTTTTATTACATTTATGACATTTACTTGCTTGAAATGTATTATTAAACACGCCAAAACCACGAGATATGCTAAGCTGTTAAATATTTTTCAGGAATTGTTGGTGTTTAAAAAAAATATCGTATCATTGTTATACTTTTTGTGCATTATATTATGCGTTACAGTTTATTTGATTTATTGCATTTACGTGTTCAGGAAGCGTACCTTTAAAAAAGACTATCTTGTGGTCTCCGGGTCTCTCGTACACGGCGTCTACACTGTCCAGATTGGCGGGCAGGCCCCTCCAGAACCAGTGGATCTGAGCGGGACGCAGCGACACCAGGTGCTTCTCTCGAGTGAGACGCCAAAAGTATTTTCCTGGGAGGCGAAGGAGGAAAGACGAGGGTACGAAAAGGAAAGCGATTAGGCGGGTTGTTATTCATGTCCGTGGAAGTAAACAGCTTTGATGGCGAATGCACAAAAGCCCGTTTCCTGTTGCTGTTGTCGGCGGGACGCCACTCCTTCGGACGCCGCGCATGAAAGTCTGATGCAATTTCGGAAGCGCCGGCTCTCAGCGGGGCTCAGCTGGCTCAGTCGGGCGTCTCCGGCAACCCCCTCTCTCATCCATCCCCTTCCCGTTTGCCCCTTTTTTCATCATCCGCCCTTCCGCTCGCAACCGCTCAGCTCCTTCTATTCATTATTTCAACGCAAAAAAAAATTCCCAACCAACCCCCGTGCGGCTTTTGCTTCCGTTTGTGCTCGGCGCTTTTTACCTTTGAAAAAAAAGGCCTCTCCTCGTATTTGGGCCACTGCATCGAAGTAGCTGGTGCATCGGTCCGGGGCGTCCCGTGCCAGCCTGAGAAAGAGAGAGACTGCGTGAAAACCGTATTCTTTGTTTCTGCCCTCTGCTGATCCTTCCACATCCTCGTCTATTCGTGTCGAGGCGTGACCCCTGGAGGGATTAAGGGGACACTGAAAAGGGAGAATTTATTCTCCTAGTTTATGAGCGATTTAAAAACCCAGACGTGGACTGCATGGTAACCGTCACCGCGTTGGACCCCCGAATCCACCAACAAAGATGTCCATTCAGCTGCCCGGCGCTCGTCAGACCAGATTTCATGTACCCCCGGCTCTGGTGTTGCACCGTTCTTAACCCCACCAAATATCCAAAGTGCGGCCCGGGGGCCGTATGTGTCCCGCAGCTGTTGTTTTTTTTGGCCCGCGACAAATGAACTAAAAAAAAAAAAGGAAAAATTTGCAGTCATTTTACAAGAAAAGAGTAAAAATAGGAAGAGAAAAAATTGCCAAGACTTTTGGAAGACGGCCTGGCCCCAGGAAGTTATTTCTCTCTAGGAAAAAACCCCATCAGGGACAGTCTAGTATTCTGGAAAGGTAAAGGAAGCGGACTGATGAGGACTGAGATAAAAGTCCTGAATCCCCGTTCTGATCCTACCATCAGTCCACCTCAGCCAAGGCTCACTCCTAAGTTTGCCTAAGAACGCAACCTTTCCCTTTGACAAAAGAAGTATTTTTCAAAGGCAAAACTGGTAACTTGTGGTGTCCAACGTGTCCTGGGTCTGCCTCGATCGCCTCCCCAGGACCAGGGGACTCATTTCGGCCGCTGGTACCCGCGATTCGCCTGAAGTTCATGACCACAGGTAAGGTAGGAACGTAGATGGAACGGTAAACTGAGAGCTTTGCCTTTCAGCGAAGCTCCGTCTTCACCACAACAGGCGGATGCAGAGTACGCATCACTGCAGACGCCGCAACGGTCCGCCTGTCCATCTCGCGTTGCCAAGGTCACATTAGGGAATGAAACTTTCTTCCACCATTCAATGTCCCGGGTTTGGTGCTTTTATGCAAACTCCAAACAAGCAACTTTGTGGCGCCGAAAGAGATGAGGCCTTGGAAGACCTTATTTCTCCGAGATGCCGTCTGATGGTTATCCGACTGCACTCAGCACCAGTAACGACCGTCATCCGGACCCCCGGGGAGGATCCAGATGGATGACCAGCGAGTGTGCGATGTTTCTGTTAAATGTTTAGAAAGTCTTTGGTTCAGAGCTTCAAAGACTGTGCTGTACTGCAGCCTAACTTCATTTTACACTTGCGTTACAGTTAAAAAGTGCATGCACACCTAGTACCTGATTCTGGCGTTTTATGCTGGCAGTAGCACATGACTCACAAATGGACACACTTAAGTCTAATTATGCTTGATAATGGAAGAAGATACAAGCTGACAGGAGCTCCAGTTGCTTCGGGGAACCACTTAATTAGCTGGGCTGACTCCCGAGCGCACGCTCGCCGACGCGGGACGCTGATACAGCACCTCATATCATTATTTCATATTAAGCTGCAAACACTGGTTGTGTTGGGTATTCCTGCATGGCTTCATTACGTCTGCTTCCCAGCATGAACGGGAAAACATTACGGCAATTTAGAAGGAAGGCGTTGCACATCCGGAAGCACAGAAAAGCTATAAAAATGTGAAATTGGCCCATAATGAAGTCGAACCTCCCTGCCTTACGAGAAGCACATTAGGAGAACAATGTTTGTAAATCACTGGATTTCCTCCTTTTCATGCACAATTTTACGGTTCGGTTGCCTTGCGTGCAAATTAAATCAACTTACAGTAATCTGTGTAAGTATAAAGTACACGAGAAAGCATTATCTTAAGTGGATGTGCTAGGATTGACTCTTCTCTGCCACGGTCTTAAATGCAACATCACCCCCCCGCCCCTCGCAAAAGTAACAGCAACATTTACTTACTGCAGGATGGATTTGTTTTGGGAAAAGTCCAACAGGATGGGCGGTTCAGATGTTTGGGAAGGGGTGCCTGGATGGTTTGTGTGGGACACAGAGTCACGAACGCCTGCGATGAAGGGAAAGGGCAATTACAAAGAATGAATACCCCCTTCCTGGGGAGCAAAGCAATGCATGAGGAGAAGAACTTGTTTTTTTTTTACCTCAGGATGGTGTGAGCCACTGAACGCTTCCCATGCTAACTGCTACCCATCATGCATTGCTTTGCTGGGAAGCAACTTCCTCTTTCCCATCATGCATTGCTTTGCTTTGCTCTGCTGGGGAGCAGCTGCTGGGAAGCAAAGCAATGCATGATGGGAAGCACTCGGTTTTGGGTGGTCAGTTTCCTACTTCAGGATGGTGCGAGTCATTGAATGCTTCCCATCTCAACTGCTCCCCATCATGCTTTGCTTTGCTCCGCTGGGAAGCAAAGCAATGCATGAGGAGAAGCACTTTTTTTTTTACTTCAGGATAGTGTGTGTCATTGAATGCTTCCCATGCTAACCGCTTCCCATCATCCATTGCTTTGCTTTGAAGCACCTTTTTCTTTTCCCATCATGCAGTGCTTTCCTTTGCTCTGCTGGGTAGCAGCTCCTGGGAAGCAAAGCAATGCATGAGGGGAAGCACTCGGTTTTCTACTTCAGGATAGAGTAAGGCATTGAATGGTTATCTTCTTAACTGCTTCCCATCATA
The DNA here is from genome assembly GCA_024372805.1 of Oostethus manadensis. Lineage (NCBI taxonomy): Eukaryota > Metazoa > Chordata > Actinopteri > Syngnathiformes > Syngnathidae > Oostethus > Oostethus manadensis. The sequence continues at coordinate 942,977 of QODF01000133.1, read as the reverse complement.
CAATGCTTTGCCGGGTAGCAGCAAGGCAATGCATGATGGGAAGCACTGTAAGGCTGATGGGTCCATAAGCCATTTAGATCCTGGAACATTGCAATCTGCAGCAATGACAAATCCGTCCGACGAATAAGACACCAGCAGTTGTTTCCAACATGTAAACAGGTAGTAACTGGTTTCGCCAATGAAAGTGTCAATAGCCAATCGAGCCGTGTAGGACAAGGAACTTGAGTTGAAAGTCAAAACATGCTGTGTCGTACCGTAGAGCTGCCAGACTCGGACCTTGTCTTCATAGGGTAAGTCATACTTCAAAGGGTCTCCTACTGGACCCTGGTAGTACGGCCTCATGATGGACTCCATGGCTGAGGTGTGGACCAGACCGATGGCGTGACCAAACTCATGGACGGCCACTGCAAACAGGTCCATCCCGTGAGAGTCTGAGGAAGACGTAGAGAAGACAGTAATTAGTTCTGTTGTGGCCCACAAAGGGTTTTTGTTCTGCGGCAAATGTGCTGACTACACATTTGCCGATTTGTTTGTATCGGTAACCTCAGATCGGGCGTGCAACAGGTGTAATGTAAAATTGGACCCTTTTACAATTTTTATTACCAAACAGAACCGCACCATCCTGTCGGGTCCAAAAGAGTGAGCTTATTCCTCAGGAAGAAGTAGCACACAGTCCTGCAACATCTCCACATAGCCGGCTGCCGTTTGACGCCCCTGCACACCCTGAAGCTCTGTTGTTCCATTGCAGGACCACGATGACGTTCCTCCTTGTCATGCCAGTAACGTTGGAAGCCATCAGGGCCGTCTAGGCTACACTAAAGAATAAAACGTTCTTCCACCTTTCAATGTCCCATGTTTTTTTCAATGTCCCAAGATGCCCGCACTGTTTGTGTGCTACAAGGAGATACCTTTGGTAATCCTGCCCAAGTCTCAGGGTTGCCAGTTAGACCCAGAGAGCAGGAAGACATCTCGGGAGGCTTCAGGCCATTGTGTGACAGAAACACCAAAGAAAAAGCCCTTCCAAATCCCCCTACCCTTGCACACAAAAGGCTGAGGCTTTTGAAAAATACGGAGCTAAGCCAATGCAGAGCCCCTTTGCACCTGGAGACCGAAGACCACATTTCGCTAACCTTAGCTTGACACCCACTAGGCTACACACTGTCGTCCTACCGGGTCCCGCCAAGACACACGGCAGGTGTAATCTGCCGCAGCACCCGGCGGAGAGAGGAAAGGTGAACAAGAGGAGGGATCGAGAGAGAGAGCGAGCTTCGTGTTTACGAGCCAATGGGAGGCTGGAACAATGGAGATCATGCCCACGGACAAAGTGGAAGTGTAGAGAATTGGGCGGATGAAGGCAGAGCGCGATAGAGACGGAGGAGCTTTGTGAAGCTCTACAGGCGATGAAAACGCTTTTATGTTCAGACGTCTCGGCTTTGCTCCGACGGATTCATTCAGTGAGTCATTAAGTAGCTTTTCTATCGACCCGAATGCCTGCGCCACGTGATGTGCACCCCAAAACTTTATGTAGGTCAATACTTAACCTGTACATCTTTTTTTTCTGGACACATTCATTATTTATTCATTCTTCTAAAAAAAAAAACAACCTGTTTACAACCTTCAAAATATGGCTTTTAACATTATCAGAGCCCTCTAGCCATGAACTAACACCCCTATAGTCACCATTACGCTCGTATTACCCAATAGAGTAGACATAGCAAGATATAATAAGACATTTAAGACATAAATAAGACAGAAGTGACATGGGCCGTGCAAAGTGGAGCTTTAGCTTCAGCCACAACAGCAGCCCGTGTCAGGAAATATTGTACCCGTCCTGAGACGTTCGTCCCTTGCAATTATTCGCCCCTTGCTGTGTCACGGTTTTTCACAAATGGCCGCTGTTTTGTGGTAGACTATGGTCTATTATTAGTCAAAACATGTGAATGTCCAAGTGATGTGTAGTGTTCTGGTCTCTAGGTGGCAGTAATGACACACAACATTGAGACATTACCTAACATTACATTACCTTAACACTGCATGAAGTCAGCCATGTTATCTTCTCCTCCCATTCCATGTGGAAGTGGTAAGTTTTAGGATTCTTAAGTTACAAAGAAATACATTTGAGGCTAACTGGTTAGCTCACTCGCTTGCTAGCTAGCGTCTGGAGCCTCTGGCGCGTAATGTGTTGCAAACAATGAATAATAGGAGTGAAAACATCTCAGGTGGTCAGGTTGTCATGCTAGACTGTCAAGGTAACATTTTGTCCTCATCAGTGAATAAAACTTTCTTCCACCTTTCAATGTCCCATGTTTGGTGCAAATTCCAAAATGGTAGTTTTGTGATGGCGCCCCCTCCACTGGGCCGTGTGGAAAACATCTCAAGTGGGATCACCTTGTCATGACAGTGATGTTACAAGAAAACTAATAAAAACAAACAAAAAATTTAAAAAAAAAAGAAAAATCTGCAGTTGGTTTGCAAAAATAAGCTCATTAAGAGAAAAATGTTGTAAGCTAACAAAGCTACTGGAAAGGTGACAGTAGGGGTGTTATTCCGTGTCTACAGGGCTCTAGAATGTAAAAAGTCATGAACACCCCTTTGCTCTCGCAACAAAAATTTTCAATATATTAACGTGACGGAAATGAATATTTACCACAGTCGGGTCTGGAACCAATGAACTGGGTTCAAGGGTTCAAGGGACGGCAGTAATTCAAACCTGCAACAAAAGCCTGGTGTTCCGGCAATGAAAACTGGTGCTTGTGTGTCTCACCAAACATTACAGTGACATTACTGACACCTAGTGATGCATCTTTGAATGCGTCTTCAGAACGCCTTGTATTTGAATTTTCCTTCATTTAGCCTAAATGCTTAATTTGGGCAGAAAAAAAGTTGCTTATATATGCACATACTTGGACTAATGATTCAACCACAAAACGGCATGATTTAATAATTCATATACAGGTATTTTTAAAAACGGGACACATTACTGTTCAAGTAAATAGGCTTGCAAAATTTACAAAAATTAATATTTTTAGAGATATTTTTTTTACTACATGCAGGCCCAGCACAGCGGAACAATTCACCTGCGTAATGAAGCTTTTCTTACACGGGGGATAATTAGTTGTCAGCAGCAAGCGTGATTATTAATAATAAGACTTTCGATGCCTATCAGAGCAAAAAGACCACTTCATGGACCTCCACGTATTTGATATTACCCTTCTCGCTACTCGTAATGGACGCCAAGACGCATTAGAGGCCCACAGGTCCAGTTAATGTGCTGCTTAATATTCCACTATTCAGCATCATCACACACGTTAGGAGATGGCCTTAGCGGACCAAGATTTAATGTCCCGCTGAGAACAATGCGATGGGAGGAGGTGGACGGGAATTAGCGAAGGCAATTACTCAGCTTAGGGTTGAGTCGATAAGGTCCGTTTCTCGAGAGATGATTACGGAGCTGAAGGGCTAACATTCAGACGACCTAAGAAGTTCCTGAAGGCGTCAGCGCGCCTTGTAGGAAAGTTGGACGTTTACGGGTCAGAAGCAAAGGCTGAGCTTAATAGCCGTGACAGTCATAAACAGTCGAAGTCGATGACATTTGGTTTTCTGGGTGTAATTCATTGTTGAACTGGAATTGACAGAAGGGAGTGTAATACTGGCATCTGCCTGGAGCTCTGCCCTTTTTTGTAAACGTCACTTGGATGAGGGGAACATGCATGATGGTCCAAAAGAGGGAGCTGCCGTTTGACCCCCCTGCACAACCTGAAGCTCCGTTGTTCCACGGGAGGATCATGATGGCGCCCCCTCCGCTGTGCCGTGTGGAAAAGATCTCAGGTGGTCAGGTTGTCATGCTAGACTGTCAAGGTAACATTTCGTCCTCATCAGTGAATAACATTTTCTTCCACCTTTCAATGTCCCATGTTTGGTGCAAATTCCAAAATGGTAATTTTGGGATGGCGCCCCCTCCACTGTGCCGTGTGGAAAAGATCTCAGGTGGTCAGGTTGTCATGCTAGACTGTCAAGGTAACATTTCATCCTCATCAGTGAATAAAACTTTCTTCCACCTTTCAATGTCCCATGTTTGGTGCAAATTCCAAAATGGTAATTTTGGGATGGCGCCCCCTCCACTGTGCCGTCTGGAAAACATCTCAGGTGGGATCACCTTGTCATGACAGTGATGTTGGAAGCCAAAAATATATATTTTAACAAGAAAACTAATAGCTGGAGCTGAAAGAGGTCGCTGGGGACCGGGAAGTCTGGAGTTCCCTACTGGAGCTGCTGCCCCCGCGACCCGGACCTGGATAAGTGGAGGAAATTGGATGGAAGAAAACTAATAAAAACAAACAAAATTTGTAAAAAAGAAAAATCTGCAGTTGGTTTGCAAAAATAAGGTCATTAAGAGAAAAATGTTGTAAGCTAACAAATTGTAATGTCCTAAAATAACGACAAACAAAACAACAGAGTTGTTTTAAAGTTATAATGTTTCCAGAATAAGGTCAAATACTACGGGAATAAAGTAATAAGTATGTGGGGGAAAAAGTACAAGAAGAAAATAGAAATTAGAAATGGCCAAAACTGCTGTAATTTTGCAAGAATAAAGTCAAAATATTAAGAGAAAAAAATCTAAGGAGAAAAACAGTTGTAACTGGATGAAAATGAACTTCTAATATTAGGAGGAAAAATGATATCATTTTAGTGGTAACGGGTTGACATTTTATAGAATAAATCTGTTATTTTTTTAAAGTTGTAATTTGGGAAACAGACCGAACAAAATAAACTTGTCATTTCTGGAAACTAGGTTGGGGAAAAAGAATATTATAGGACTAAAGTCATATTATTTCCAAAAGCAAATTTGCAAAGATTATTTAAGAAGAATGTTGAAATATGTGGAAAAGTTTCCCTGCAAAAAAAAAAACAACAGCAAAAATGGGAAAAAGGAGCAAATACCAAAGTTAGTGGTAAAAATGCGCTTTTTTCATCTCCATCACGAAGCGGATATGCATTTTTTTCATGGCATATTTTTTACAAGATATCAATTTTTACGAAACATCAAAGTGGCCCTTGCACGCTTTCATTTTTCTGTATGTAGATGCAGTAGATGCTCAGCGGCCGATGGTGTAAAAATGTGAGAAGGAAGTGGTGTCAGTTATCTGCTTCTGAACAAAAGATGAAAGTATTCTGGCGTATATTCAACCAATGAAATGTACACACAGCACTACATATTGCACCACCTTTTCGAGGGGGCGCATTTTAGGGGAAGCTGAGCCTCCCTTGCGGTCTTGCAGCAGTCGCCCCTGGACTGGACGTGACTCAACGACCACTGAAAAACGTTGAGGACTGCGATGCTCACCGAGGCTGCGTGGATTTCCTGGTGGGTCTCTCCCAAGGATCTAGCAGTTTGCTTTTTGGATTAAAAGGTCTGATGCACTCCGGAGCGAATTTCACCCTTGAGGGGGTTCATCACTGCGGGGGGTTAGGCTTGAAAGCAGGAATGACTTGCAAAGTTTGATGAGTCATAGAACCCCATCACACACACACACACACACACACACACACACACACACACACACTGAAGGTCACTTGAATGTACTCACAAAGCACCACCGACTCGCGCTAAACAGTTAGAGGCTGCAAATCGCATCACACACTCTCAGTCCAAGTGCATTTTCATTGCATGATGCAACTTAAGTGGATTGAGATTAGATAAGATAAGATACGCCTTTATTAGTCCCACAATGAGAAATTCCGGATTTACGGCACCAAAAGTACAGAAGATTAGCGTAAGTGTAAAAACAAGGCAATCTTAATTACAAAGAAATGATATACACTAATTACGGCTGTGTACCTGCTGAATAAGCCACAGGTTTATTGCACAGTTATTGCACAGTTTATATGAATGGTTATTGCACAGTCATTGTACAAGATTTTGGCGCATTCCCCCTTCTGATTATCATTATAATACATTTTTGTCCCATTCAGCTTGTACTGGTCTGTGCTCTAGCAGATTTGGAGGAGGCTAACGGGGAAGGTGCCGGGACAAATAATGACTACAGTCATGTCTGACCCCTTTCCTCTTCACCTCATTGCGCTCATTAACGTAACCCGCATTTGTGCAGCTGTTGCGGATCCCCCCCCCCCCATCGCTACTCGCATACATCCAGTGACACGCTCGCTGGTGCTGCCGCTAATGCAGACTGGTGAGAGATGTAATGGGGCCAGACCGAGCCGCAGCCCTGTAACATATGGCTTATTGCCATGACAGAGAAAGCCGGGGGAGGACATTTCAGAAATGTCAAGGTTGATTTTTCTCCAGAAAGACATTTAATTCAATAGTTCCCAAGGAAAACAATGAATTTATAAGGAGCGAGGAGTGGGGAAGCAAACGTTTGGTTCAGTTGGGTACACATTTGAGTGCATTTCCGTCCATCCATCCATTTTCTATGCCGCTTATGCTCATTAGGGTCGCGGGCATGCGGGAGCCTATCCCAGCTGACTTTGGGAGAGAGGCTGGATACACCCCGGACTGGTCTCTAGTCAATGGGCGGGCACACAGGTCGCCAATTAACGCAGTGGTTTTCTAACTGGGGGGCTGCCCCCTTGGGGGGGCCGGGCGTTATCACGGGGGGGCGTGGGGCCAACATGAACACGTTTCATTATTATTATATCTTTCAGGCAGGGTGGGGGGTTGCTGAAAATCATTTTATCTCCAAAAGGGGGACGCTGCAAAAATTTGGGTTAAATCAACATTCAAGGCAGCGGCTTTGGGGGGAGGGGGGGAAGGGGTGCACTCCAGGCACCTCAACAGCAAAAGTGTCAGGTAGACCTACTGTTGAATTGTTGCTTTTATTGTTTAGAAGTTTTTATTGAATACTGCAAATGAGAGCAGAAGAGGTGAACCTCCTGCTAGTTTAACGCTCAAAGTGTTGGTTGCACTTTATACAAATATTCAAATAAAATGTGAATGCAATTGACATTAACTCGTTCAATACCGAATATCTATCAACCTGAACATCTGATCCCAAAGACGTAAGTTATACGTTGTTGTTTTTTTGCATGACAGGCTAAAACAGGTAAAAGCGTCCCGAGGAAGGCAGTTTTAAGCCCTAAAAACGGCCACTAGTTGGCAGAGGTGCATTTGCTAAGAGCTCAGAGATCATGTCAATGGATGTCGATAGGAAAAACATGCATGACAGCAAGGAGGAAGTGGAAGAACGTGCAGAATGCAGAACGCTACGCAGTGTTGGGAAATTGTTATGAAATCGTTGCTGTTGTTCATTATCACCTCAGATAAAGCCTCCAAAGAGACGAGGTAGTCCTGTTTGCTTTTATTACGAACCATTCATCCACGTCTCTGTTCACACTACGTGGAGATAATGTGAGAAGAAATAGGTGCTCCTCGAGGGAGAGAGAGAGAAAAAAGAAGAAATAACAAACGGATCTCCCAGCTTGTGGGCGCTTTTGAAGAGCACACGCGACGCGGACGCCTGCGCTTTGCAACCCTTCACGGGAAGAAACGGATGGAGCCTTGAAACGGAACTTTTCAACTGCAAAACGGGATTCTCTCCGCCATGTTGGTGACCACAACAGTCACCTTGTAGCATGTGCGCTTTGTCAAAAGCTCCCTACTACAAACTCTTGAAATTCCACCAAACTTTGAGGCTTCAAGGTTATTTTAAACTAAATTATCTATGCATACTACAGTATTTTTTCCCCTGGAAAAATGACAGAAAAACGTCCCCCCAAGCAAGTCGTAGCTTTTCTTCCACTCACTCACACCCTCCTGACCTGTAGGCATTGAAAGTCCTGAAAAAAACTTGCAAATTTTTCCCACACTTCCTTGTGTGGCTGGATTTTGCTGTCATAACTATGACAACTTATTGTGCATTTGATGTCATAGAGGTGAATTTATGACTTAGTTATCGTTGTACTTATATTACTCAAGTATTCAAAGGAGCCCACGAGTCGCATCCGTCACAAAATCCGTCGTGAAGAGTAAGAGAAAAACATAAAAGTCACATTGACTGGTATTTATGATCGAGCTCTTTTTTTATGCGTGTCATGGCGCCGTTCCTGACAACATTTAACTCACCAAAGAAGACAGAGAGGGGGATGATGTTTACGCCAACAAGCGGACAACGTTTCTCATTTCCCTTTTATGAAATATATGTTACACCAAAAACGTACTCGTTTAATAAATGTCAGACTGTTCTTGAAGAAGATGCTTTTAACACATCACAAAACGCACCCCGCTGGGTATAAATGTATCAAACGGACAGATTTGAACACCAAAACTCACAAAGGTATTCAAACAGACTGAAAATCATACTTGCACAGTATATGTAGTTAGCCGGTGGTTGGCTCAGGGGCTAAAATCCCCAAGCTATATGTAATTAGTGTCCTAATTAAACAACCTTCTGTCTCGGAAACCACATTTCTCAGGTGTCATTGACTGACTTTGGGGGAGAGGCGGGGTACACCCTGGACTGGTCGCCAGTCAATCGCAGGGCACAGTACATGTTAAATTATGTACAGAAAATACCGTAATTCCCGGACTATAAGCCGCTACTTTATTCACACGCTTTGAACCCTGCAGATTAAAAAGCGATGCTGCTAATTTATGGCTAAAAAAACTAGAGTTACCATTAGGCTTAGAGTGCTAGCTCTATCTAGAGTGATATTTCAAATGTTATGCAGCGATCATGTTTTGATCTGACAAATCTTAAGTGAGTTTGATCACATGTAGAATTACTACAGCTTCTGGTGGGACCACAGCAGCTGTGGAAAAAAAGCGCCTCACCATGGCTAACGAGTGACCCTGAGAACACCAAGAGTAGGTGGGGTTGCAAGGTTTATAGAGTGCATTTCTGTGTAAATAAACATCCCTTGATACAACGTGGGCACCTGTGGCTTATGGACAAGTGTGGCCTGTATATGTGCAAGGCTTTTTCAATTGGATGGGTGCGGCTTACTGTATGTTTAGGTAGGCTCAATGGTGACGCTGTCTTGATATATAAGTCGCACCAGCCAAACAACAACAAAATGTAAGATTTATTATCCACAAAATACAATACAATTCAAAATTCATCATTTCTGGTATCGGATAATATTTAAACAATACCCAACACCCAACAATACCCTGACCCAATTCAATTCTGCTTAGATATGTTATATATTGTCTGTAAATATGTGCTACATTGTTTTACTTTTGAAAGTGGTAGAGAGATAAGCAGCATAGAAAATGTACGGATAGATAGTACGGATTGTTTAAAGCACTAAATAGATACAGAACCACCATCTGCGCATATTTGGTAGAAAATGGATGAAAGAAAAAGGGTAAAAATACGGTGTAGTAGTGTGTGAGCAGCGTGTGAGAACAAAGAAGGTGCATTCATGGACCATCAAACAGTGGGACAAATCACCACTCGCATGAAACATTCCAAAACCGGGGATTTTCTTTCCAACTGTATATTATTTTTGAATAAAATAATAGCCCATATTTCCAATACTGGTTTTATATTTGATTGTAGTTATTGTAGTTGCGTACATTTACATCATTATATCTGATTAATTTTAAGTTAACTATGGACAAAATGCTAAATTAATCACCATCAAATATTTTAATCGATTGTCAGGCCCTACAAATAAAGTCCAACAAATGTTATTGATGGGGGACCTAGTAAGAACATATCCATATCCAAATCCACAAACTCAACATTAATACTGGACTATTGATCCGAATGACTGATATGAGATCAAAACGTACATTTTTGTACCCTCCAACCCGACATCTCGGGTCGGGTCGGGTCGAGGGGACGGCGAGCAGATGAGGTCACATTAAAAGTTCACTCATTCAGATGAAAGGGACACTAAAGACACCAAGGAAGATTACAACCGAGTTAATGCCGAAGCTAAAAATTGTCTGAGCGTAAAGACACTTCACTCCATCGGCTCGAATTTTGCCTGTGAGGAATGTCTCTCACACACTTTTGTTTTTCTTCTCCTTTTTCAGCCACAGCGGCTGAAACGAGTATCGCTATGACTGGCAAGACATTTGTTCTCCCAGAAGTCTTCTCTGCCACTGACAATATCATTCACAACAGTTTAGCCGAGACCTGCAGCAAAGCTCCTCTAATTCCGTCACCGTGCTGGAAAAATGAGTAAAGCAAAGAGGAGAATCTGAAAGACGACACATTGTCTGCTGTGATAATCCGACACAGTGACGAGCAAACATTCCCAAACTCCAAACAGCATGTTGCGTTTTCCCAGATCTGATCACAAACATCGTGTCCTCAATTCAAACCAGCACATCTCTTGTGGGTAAGCTTGGATGAAAACAAGTTGGCTTGATCAATCAAGATAAACACACCAACTCAATTTGTCATCTCTGGAATGAGCCAACATAATCGGAATCTTAAAATAACATACATTCTGGAATATCAGCTTTCGTTTTTTTTCCAAGAACCCTGTAGATGACAATTGTACAAAGGCGTTGCTACATTTGAAATGTACTGTGCCAGAAATGCTCTTCCTCTGACAATTGTACAGTTACATTTTAAATGTACTGCGCCAAAAATGGTTTCCCCTGACAATAGTACAGTTACATTTTAAATGTACTGTGCCAGAAATGCTCTTCCTCTGACAATTGTACAGTTACATGTGAAATGTACTGTGCCAGAAAGGCTCTTCCTCTGACAATTGTACAATACATGTGAAATGTACTGCGCCAAAAATGGTTTTCCCCTGACAATAGTACAGTTACATTTTAAATGTACTGTGCCAGAAATGCTCTTCCCTGACAATTGTACAGTTTCATGTGAAATGTACTGTGCCAGAAATGCTCTTCCCTGACAATAGTACAGTTACATGTGAAATGTACTGTGCCAGAAATGGTTTTCCCCTGACAATAGTACAGTTACATGTGAAATGTACTGCGGCAGAAATGCTCTTCCTCTGACAATTGTACAGTTACATTTTAAATGTACTGCGCCAAAAATGGTTTCCCCTGACAATAGTACAGTTACATTTTAAATGTACTGTGCCAGAAATGCTCTTCCCTGACAATAGTACAGTTACATGTGAAATGTACTGTGCCAGAAATGGTTTTCCCCTGACAATAGTACAGTTACATGTGAAATGTACTGCGGCAGAAATGCTCTTCCTCTGACAATTGTACAATACATGTGAAATGTACTGCGCCAAAAATGGTTTCCCCCTGACAATAGTACAGTTACATTTTAAATGTACTGTGCCAGAAATGCTCTTCTTCTGACAATTGTACAGTTACATGTGAAATGTACTGTGCCAAAAATGGTTTTCCCCTGACAATAGTACAGTTACATGTGAAATGTACTGTGCCAGAAATGCTCTTCCTCTGACAATTGTACAGTTACATGTGAAATGTACTGCGGCAGAAATGCTCTTCCTCAGTCTTACCTGGTGATCTGAAGGTCCAAGCCTCGTCGTCATCAAAGTGCGTATCCCCGGCGGTGAATCTCTCTCCGGGAAAAAAAGCGTGGGCCACAGCGCCCCCTGGCCCGTCAAAGGGATATCCGTCATTGTGGTCGGCTTTAGTGAAGTCGATCTGAATGTCGGCGTTGCTTCCTGCCACCTCGTGGAAGTTCAGCGGAGCGATGTCACTCCACACCTTCAGGGCGTAATACATGAGGGCTCGAACGGTGTCCCTGCCCAGCAAGGCCGAATCCTTCGGGAAAGTCCGCACTCTGAGACAGGAAAGGAGGAAGAAGCAACTTTAATTTAGTTTACATGGAATACAATGAAATTTAACTTAAAAATTACATACTTTCCAGTTTTTATATAATTCGTTTTTTGTCAAAACTTTACACTCAAATTTTGCCTAGGTTTTCCTACACTGTCTTAGTATTGCACCTAACAAACGAGTCCATTTGCCCTGTACTGTGTTGTTCTGTGAAATCCAGTGCTCAAACAAAGCATAACATGTTGCCATATTATTATGTGTATGCCACATAACCTGCCATGGGGCCAAAATTTAATAAGAAAAAGGTGAGAAACAGGACATTTGCATCAATAATAAGTTCTATTGGTCATTTATTTTTATTTGCCATTGTTTTCTGCATGTAAAATCTCAACTACTGTCTATAAAATGTACATTTTATGAATAATTTTGGGTGTCTGGAACGGACTAATTGAATTTGAAAAATTGCATCGGTTTTCGTTTGAACTTCTGGCACTAGGGTAACCCCTCGCCACTTTGCACTTCTATCACGGTTTTTTAATGAATATATGAATGAATAAATCATGCTGTTTTGTGGTTGAATATAAGCACACAAAATTCATATCTTTTTGTCAAAATTAGGCATTTTCAAGCATAAAAATGACTAAATAAACTAAAATACAAATATAAGGCATTCAGAGGACACATTCAAAGATGTTGTGAAGATATGTGGTATTCTACACTGCTCACGAGGTGTCAGTAATGGTACTATAATGTTCCGTGAGACACACAAGCACCAAACTGCCAAGACAACTTTCTTTTATTGCAGGTTTAAATTCGCTTGCAACAGGCACAGTAATCAGTACGGCCGTAACCCCCGCCAAGCTAAAACTTAACTTTGAACCCCGGACGTCACTTCCTGTCCACATCCCACTCAGCTCTTCTACAACCGTAAACATATTTGCAGCGACACACACGAGTCATGAGTTTTATGTAAGTCTTGATTGGCTTATTTTCTGTTATTATGTCTACTATTTTGGATAATATGACTGTAAAGGTGACTATAGGGGTGTTATTTCCTGTCCGGGGGGCTCTAATAATGTAAAAAAACACATTTAGAAGGTTGTAAACAGGTTTTATATGCTTTACGTATGGAAATATTCTTTTTATAAATAAGGATTACAATTAATCACAATTAATTAATCATGAAATTGCTGAAAAATAATTGTTGTGACTTGGCAGAGTAGTGAAAAGTTGACTTGAATGTAAGGAAATCCAAAAACATTTGACCTAAGTGAGTGTGATGTGTGATGGCAAGCAGGTCTACACGCCATTTTTCTCTCTTCAGCAGACACTGGCCAAGATTTCTGAAACGAGTTGGACAGAGCGACAACTGATGACCGCCCAATTTAATTTTCTCAACCTCGTTAATTCCTCCGCGCAATTTCCACCTCCGTTTGTCCACCGCGCATGGATGGTTTGCACGCGCATCCGCGCCATCCAACAGAACTTTCAATTTGCGGCGTTTCAATTGAAAGGGCTGAGTCGAGAGGCAGAGGAGGCCGCCGCGGAAGTGGCAACCACACAGAGAGAGAAGCATAAGAGGAAAACTCCACAAATGACCTGCTGTCCATCGCCCACAGCTTCTCAGCGGGCTTCCACCTCCCGTGGCTGCGCCGCGCCACAGCGACGCGAGCGATGCTCAGCACATGCAAATGACATCCCACGCACGCACATAAACACACAACACTGACCTCCCGCGCCGCCGCGCTACGTCGACATGCACTAATTAGCCCGCCGACCGACATGAAGCATCTCCCACTCTTAACACTCACCGACCCATTTTTTTTTTCTTATTTTTTTCTTCTTTTTATCCCTTTTTTTGTATCACCAAAGACTCGGCACACTCATTCATTCATCTGTCACGCTCGCACACGTCTTGTCATTCAGGCTGACGATGAAGGGCCCGGAATTGAAAAGCTCTGCGTGGATCTTCGCTTTTCTCACATTTCTCTCCGCTTTTTTTCCTCGCCCATCGTGACTGTTAACGTCTCCGACTTAGACGGTGGTAGGAGACTGGGATAAGGCACTATGGGCAAACTGGCAAATTGTCAGGACGCCACCCGCTGAGAGCAGCTGGCAGACAAATGTTACTTGGTACCTCTGAATGAAAGGATGTGCTGGTTGGTATCTCTTTTTCCACTTCCTGCTGCACTATTTTGGACCCACTGAAGGGTCTTTAAAGGTTTCTTAGGGCAACCTATGAACAGAGAGTTACAATAATCCATCCCAGAGGTCACAAAAGTTTGTCTGCATCTGGTAGTGGGAGGAATTTCTGACTGTATTGTGAGGGGGGAGTGCAAGACCATCTAGGGCAGTGATTGCAATCTTGAACCGAGGACCCTGATTTCAGTTTTATCTGAGTTTTCATCGCAAGGTTTGAGGTCATCCAGATCTTGACGCCTTTAAGACACACCTGATTAGTTTGATAGGTTTCACTGATGAATGGAGTTGTGTGTCACCTGCCTAGCATCCATCCATATTCTATGCTACTTATCCTCATCAGGGTCGCGGGGTATGCTGGAGCTTATCCCAGCTGAGAGGCGGGGTACTCCCTGGGCTGGTCGCCACCCAATTGCAGGGGACATATAACCTAACATGCATGTTTTTGGAATGTGGGAGAAAATCAAAGTACCTGGGGAAAACCCACACACGCACAGGGAGAACATGCAAACTCCACTTAGAGATTCGAACCCAGATCTCCCAGCGCTCCTGACTGTGTGGCCAACAATTTAACCACTCAACCCAGTGTGCAGCTGCACAGCAGTGGAAGTTATTGGAGTGTTCTCTAATAATATCGCCTAAGGGGGACATGTAAAGTGTGAACAGTACAGGTCCTAGCACGGAACCTTGTGGGATGCCATGACTGACTTTTACGTGTCTGGATTCTTTATTACTAATGGACACAAACTGCAGGCTTGCTGTGGTTTGTACAGATATATCACCAAACGCAAATGACCAGGTTCTCAGTAGGCTTTCTTTAAATACAGCAAAAACTAAAATGGAAAAATGCATTAATTACAATAATATGCTTACTTAAAAGACAAAAGAATGTCCTTTCGAATGTGCCGGCAAGGTGACAGCAGGAAGCGCTGCTATGCAGTCCCAATTACACCCGTGTCCGCACGCCTTCTGGAGGATGCAGTAACCTCTAAAAGAGATGTGTACTCTCTTACTGTGCAAGAGAAATGACAAGCGCGCCAGATTAGCCACTCAATAACGCGCCATAATACGTATTTAAATACTGCACAGGTTTGAAAGGAATGAAAATGATGACGTGCCCGGTGCACTCGGTCATTAGCGCCAGCAGTTTCACGCTGTGAGCTCATCGATGACACGGCAGCCCCCTTGGATACAGCTGTGGCGGTTCTTGACAGTCACTAACAGCTGTGAGCTACGACTATAATTAGCACTATGACGGACCCCCGCTGCTGACTTATGACTGTGGTTACCCGTCCCTCATTAGCAACCACTTTTGACTTTCAATCAGGCCTCACGTCTGTGAAATGCGCTCGCGTTTGCCTTCGCCCGTAATGATGTAAACAGAGCGATATCACGATGGATGTGCGGTGCGGCTGTCTGTGTACGCTCTGCAAACGAATGCTCTCCGCACACTCCTCATCTGCTGCATTAGGAAGATAAACTGCGGGCTAAAAGGGATAGACGGACGCGTGCGTGCGGATTTGGGCTGGGAACCGCGGTCCAGGTGCGGGCGGGTGGGCCGGCCCGCTGGCCTGCCTGTTTCCAGACGTCTGGCGGAACCCGCACATCTGATTCAAATGAATGGGCCGTCATTATGCTCTGCAGAGGCTGAAATAGAATTTGGGGGTGTTGATGTGCAAATGCCACAGGGGAAGATGATCGTTCCTCTCACCATATAAAAGTCTCAGATGGAAAGCAACCGACCATTAGGGAAACATATGTTACGCCTGGTTTGGCCACCAATGCAGAGGTGATGTCATGACTGAATTTCCTTGCTTTGTTGTTGTTCTGGGCATAATAATGCTGCCTGATGGAGAAATGCCACATACAAGGTCTCTGTGGATGTGCTTCCACTCCCCATGGTCATGATGTTCTTATTTAGAGCAGGGGTTTTCAAAGTTGGCCACATTCAGCCTCTGCCCCTGTGAGAACATAAAAGTGCTCGAGCCTCCTCCACTCCCTGAAAATGATTTCCTGGGGTCTATTTTGCACTTTCTGCTCAACACCTGAAGTTAGCTTCAGAACTGGAAAGCCAAACTAGTGCACTCCATGTTGCCTGCTTTTCTTCAAGACAAGATTAATCAACCACCAGCTCATGGCAGCTGACAGACGGCTCAACAATCCCTCAACAGTCGATTCCACAGTCACTGGGACTGGCCTTGTGTTACATATATTTATTATGCACGTATCCCGCTGTCCTAAGGACGTCGGCTCAGATCACATTAGAAAGTAACTAAATGGTCGTCATAGACCCATTGTTTCTGTGTGCTTTGTAGAGGTCCTAAGTAACTTGAGTATGGCATAACAACCGGGTACAACCGGGTATGACACCGCATATTATTTGTCCAAAAATACGCATAATTAACCACCATTTTACTTTTTTTTGGCCAAATGAAGCACTTTCAGGCTGACACACACAAGGTGTGAGTTTTGATGTCTTGACTGGCTTATTTTCTGTAATTATATTGGCTAATATTAGCGTGGAGGTGACTATAGGGGTGTTATTTCATGTCTAGAGGGCTCTAATAATGTTAAAAAGCAAATTTAGGAGGTTGTACACAGGTTTTCTATGCTCTAACTGTGAATATTCCATTTATGAATTAGGAATCCTACTCCTGCGAATTAATTTTTCGCAGTCAGGCCTGGAAACAATTAACCGTGATAAATGAGGGATGACTGTACTGTGTCCTTAATGTTTGTTGCACTACACTATTTCACACCAATCATGTTTTGGTGTTGACACAGTCGCTAACATAAATGAAGTATGACTATTACCTTTGTAATAAACAACAATTTGCGCCATCAACAAACTTAAATTGTAAATTTAAACGGTTTTCTGAAAGTGGCCGCAAGGCATGCCGGGTAGGCCAGTGGCCACTCATTCAATCAAGGTAGGATTTATCAATCAAACATTTCCGTAGTAGGCAAAGAAAACCTGTTTATAACCTTCTAAATACAGTTTCTAACATTATTAGAGCCTTGTAGACACGAAATAACACCCCTATAGTCCCTTTGCACTTATATTACCCAATATAGTAGGCGTAACAAGTTCAAATAAGACATTTAAGTGCCTAAAAAGCCTAATTTAGGCAATAAAACATTTTTTACTAACAATAAACGACATTCGATCACTAGAGCTGCAAGGATTTTAGAAAAACCATGACGGAGTAAGGCTGCAAAATTGGAAATACAACACTGTAGTTGTTTGTCAGTAAAGTCAGCTTTTTCCAACAAAAGGTAAAACTGCATTATAATCTACACTGTACACCGTTTGTCATTATGTTTTACTGTAGCAGATGGTCCTGAGCGACGTAAAATGGGTTATGTGCAATATTTCATCATTTCCCATCATTTCCCACCTTGCAGCACTGAAATCGAGAACGTTGTCGTAGACATGATATCAGCTCGTACTCTCCATTTGATAATTACCTGATTGCACGCAGAATGCCGGTGCCAGAGCCTCAAAATGTGGTTTCACGCAAATTTCTGTCCTCCGTGGGAGGGCGGGGCTTGACTGAAAATCCCCGAGCGCCACTGCTCTACGGCCACATTTCCACCAACGCATCATTACTCTGAAAATCCTCCTTCAGATGAGGCCAGTTTTACCACCCACGGCTACAGCAGCGGTCATACTAAGAGCTGCTAAAGAGAATAGCCAAACGGCCCTGCCAGCAGGTGCCGAGCTGTTGCTGCAGCCACTTATTTCATCAAACTGCTTCCTACCGCCACGACAAATGCCGCTTTTTCCATTTGTTGGGAGGAGTCAGAGTTCGTTTTCTGCGGCCCGGGGTCGCTTCAGTCTCGGAGACATCTGGCAGAGAACATCTGGGGGTTTTCATTAGACCCAACGTCGCTTGATCTGTTAAAAACAAAAAAGCCAAAAAAGGTGATTGTGAGCTGTTGTCGTAACACCGTGATATTTTGGCCTGAGGTCAGAATCTCATACGGGCCCATGCCTATTTTGCATCCACTGAAAATGAGTCGACACACACGGCCGTTATTGTCTTAATAGCTGGCAAGGGAGTATGCGCAGGTAGCATGAGTGCTACTGGGGAACCGCTGCGGTTCATTGAGAGAAACTGAAGTTGTAGTAAGAAAGTTTTTTGAGATACTGTGCAAGGCAAAGTTGACTCAACAACTTACCAAAGACTCCAGTCTCTGTGATCCCTCCAAACTTCTGCATGGCCTTGATGGCCTTGGTCAGGGCCTCCTTGGTCTGAAGTTGGCCGGTCACAGGGTCGGCGGGTGGGAGGTAACCAAACTTGCTAAGCCAGTCCTGAAAGGGAATTGATAGATTTAGTCATGTTTTTGGACTCCCAGCATTTTGAACACTTTTTAATTGATGCCGATAGCTACATTTTGATATCGGCTGAGACCGATACTATCACTGATACCAGAGCTCTGTTTACGTTAATATTGTTCAATCGACACTCGCTTTGTTGACCAAAACACGCCGCCGGTCGCAATCACACCAAAATAATACAGGTATCGGCAAATGTAGCATCCTCGGGATCGGGATCCGCTGTGTTTTGAGGATCTTGGAAAGATCGGCTTAGGCCAGGAGATCGGAGCGGTTGCCGCAACTCTGGCCCACCTTCCAGTTGCAGTAAATGCGCCTCAAATCTGGTTGCCGCTCGACTTCCGAGGAGAAAACGCACCACCACCGTACAGACATGTCCGCGGTGTACCGTGATGAAGTTAGTCTCACGTCGTCAGATTCCTCTCACTGTGCCCGGACTCCTCTGTCATGGTGCATTTAACAGCAATTTTAGATTTTAGATTCCGTTTTCATCCGTCACTTCTGCTTGCCAATCAAAGGCCCCTTTACTAAACACACTCACTGAAAGCTCAAGTATTCTTAGGTCACCAGACCAACGTCTGAGTCATGTCACTGATGTCCAAGTCCAAGTCAAGTTGCAAGTCTTTGACAATATTGTCCAGCTGACTCCAAAGTCGTCAAAATTGTGACTCGAGTCCAAGTCGCGTGACTTAAGTCCACATCTCTGGCTAAAAGCACCCAATGACATTTTGCAAGACGACACATTCAATGGGAAAATGTCTAAAACCAGGACTGCTCTACTTAACACGTAAACAAACCTAAATTAAAGAGTTGGATCGCAATCAAGAGCGGCGAACGTCACAGATTAGTTTACGATTAATCAGTCAGAAATGCACTCAGTGGGTAACAGATTATCCATGTGCTTCCAAATAAATGGGGAAGGTTATGTGTTGGAATGATAATTAAAGAACACAGATAGTAGTCCTTCTGCTGGGTTCCTGCCCTCCACTTTCCCTGATCTATTGCCCTGTCTCCTGGTATCTCTTCCACGCTCCTGACAGTTTTCTTGGATACACAACAAACTTCGGCGTATTGATGTGCCATCTTTGAGGATTTGCGTTACCTTCTTCTGCGGGCTGCAGATAACGCCTCACGCTACCACGAGCGGTGTGCAAAGTCAGCCAGGAATCAGTCAGGACGGATAGGGAGAGGGAAATGGCGATTGGCTGCCACCCACAAAAGCATTCCTTTGCGGGGGTTCTCTTGCTAATTTGCCTCTCCAGCTCATTCCTTTTCTGAACTGGTTGCCAGTCAACCGCATCAGGTCACGTATTAATTTTTATTAAGGTCAGGGGCTTGAGATTATGAAGGTCTGACCAAAGAACGTAAAGACGGCAAATTCCATCCCCGTCCATTGAGTATAAGGTTCACATACGTGTGGACGACACCCTATTAATTATGGTTTTGGTGCACTTAGATGGGTGCAAACACTTTTGAGCCACTAATCTTTATTGACTTTTTCCCCCCTCAGCCTTTAATTGTATTAGACGCCCACAAGATCGATCTTAGCCTCATCTGCCGGTTGGTGAATTCCTTCAACGGAAGGTCACAATGCGTGAAGGTGAGTGGTGTTTTATCTCATGCTGTTCTCTCCGCTGCTGGTGAGCTTCAGGGAGGGTCATCGGGTCATTTTTGAACCAACATTTTAAATGTAGCTATATTTGTTGAGCCATACCGGGGACAATTAATCAGCTCCACTGCGCTGGTACAAGGTGCTGTCAAGGTCAGAAGGTACCACCTCCAAGGATGTAGCTAATTGGTACAAGGTCTGTACGTGAATCTGGCCACATTGTTCAGTCTCAGACCTTCATCCTTTCCATTACTGGTCTTTTATATAACCCAGCATGACATCAAGGCTGATGCTGACATAGACTGGCTTCCTGGAGGCCCATTTAATGCTATTATGTTGTTGCTTTGATGCGGGTTCTAAACATGTTTGCACTGTCGGGACCTCTAAAATCTTTCTTCATATGTAAATCCTACCCTACGATCCTAGTTGTTTTTAACAAAGACAAAGTCGCTGAGGATCAGTAATGTCAGTTCAAAACAACGGAAAGAAACACTGGGAAAATGCACGGGTGGAGGAGGTTTATACTTTAAAACAAGATTGCTGATTCGCTCATTTTACTGTCAATCAAAAAAGGACTCTCCTTCAGATAGATCATCCAATCATCATTCAGAAGCCAAGCGTCCGGACCAACCCACTGCCCCCCAAAAAAACCCAGAGATTCTCAGCGTCTGCTGGCCGGGACCAAGCCCAGCATTTATCCGATGACCGTCCAGTTTCGTGCAGTGGAACTACCCACTCTACGCTTCCCGATCAAAGTCAGTCATTTTAGGGAAATGTCTCAATATCCCCTGGAGTCTTAGAGCAATCGCCACTGACGTGCGACTTCATACAAGACTTCAGCGTATCTCAACGCGCTTAAGCATGCAAGAGTTCCGGTTAGTGAGCATCCAAAGGATTAATTCCGTTTGTTACTTGGGTAGTTAGCAGGATTATGCAAAACGTAGGCAGTCAGCACAAATTTCTCGTGGTGGTAATAATACAGTAATCCCAGTGCCTTAAGAGGTAGAGCCAAAACTGGAATGTTGGGGGTTCATTGGTTCCTCCACCCAGTCACAGTTGTTGTGTAATGTCTTCGTTATCGTTATGGCATCGAAAACCTTTTCATGATCTCCGAAATGAAATTTTGAAAAACTTTTCAAATAGGTTTAGTACATTTTTAGCCAAAAATTCAAGCAGTCTGGATACTGGACAGTGCAGGAGAAGTTTCCCAAATTCCCTTTGCTTTTTGTAAGGGAATCAGGCATACATTCATTATGGATATAAAGAAAAAGGTAAACAATTCAAATGCATTCACGTTTTATTTGAATAAAGTGCAACCGGCACTTTAGATTAGAATGAAAATGTCACGTGCAGATAGATATTAAAGTGAATGAATATCCCACATACTGTGATGTTTGCACAGACGCCCCTTTAATGAGCAAACACCAGCACCCTCCTGGACAAAATCAGAACGTGCAGGTTTTGCTTTGACAGGCTCCCGTTCCTGTATTTGGCTGTGAAGATGTTTTGCTACCCGTAATCCCAGGTCTGTGTAATCCTTTAATACAGAGCAGGTCTGGCATCCGAGAGACGCTACAAAGCTGTAACATATTCAGAACTTGAGAATGAAACCCCGAATCGCGTAGCAAGCAGGCTATAAATAGATTGGCAAAGCATTTTAGCAGTGAAATTCAGCATCTTCTTACACCTCATTTGAGTAAATTGTATTCATATGGTGTCTATACTACAACTGTTGCATGCAAACAGTGGTAGGGCAATTGAAGACGTGCATGCTTTAAAGGCATTTCCATATGTGGGGGGCTTTAAATCCACGAGGCAGCGGCGTCTGACACCGCCCACACCGAACATAATGAATTCATCTTTTACATTACGTGATTAGCTGAGCGCTGGCATTTCCTCTAAGAGACGTCTACCCGTGCAACGAGCTGAAAAACAGAACGGAGCTGGAGAAGAAATGGTAGCTCTGTGCCCGAGAGACACTGATTAACGGGAGTGCCGAAGCATCGGTGTAATATTTGAAACGGGGGATAGAGACGCCGAGTGCGGGGGTGACATAGCAGAAAGATATTTTTATCTTTGACAGAATGCCATTTTGTCATTTTTTTGGGTAGTTGCTGAGGGAATGCATCTTGATGTTGGGGTGGGACTGATGGCGTTGAGGTCTCATGATGACTAAAGTTCGTTGGGAACGGCAGTTTTATTGAGTTAGTGAAAACCTGCGGGTGGTTTTCACAGGATCCACAGCAGGGGTCTTAAAAGTACAATGTCAGGGTTTGGGGGGAGAAATTTGATCTATTGTGGGTACATATCTAGAGGACGGGTTCCCAAACTCGATTTACCTGGGGTTGGGCCGCATCAAGTTTTGGGAATAGGCCTTGGGATCTCAGGGTTAGCATGCTAATGTCAGTACTTTAGCTTAGCTAGCATGCAAACATGACTTTCTAGCATTTTTTTTTAGGTTTTCATGAATATGATCTTAAGCAGGCACTTGGCGCTATCAAATGCTAATAGAATTACTACGAATTTTAGCATTTTTAGAGGTAGGCGCTTTTTTGCTCGGTGTTAGCATGCTAACATTACCGTAGTAGCAGTTTACCCATTAGCATAGTTAGCTACATATATAAACACTCAGCACTATTATGTTAAGGGTCAGCATGCTAACATTAGCATGTGAGCATTGCAAGCGTGCTAACATTAGCATTGCAGCATTTTTAGCCTTTTTTTGAGGTAGGCGTTAGCATCCTAACGCTAGTACTTTAGCTTAGCTAGCAAGCAAACATGACTTTCTAGCATTTTTTTTTTAGGTTTTCATGAATATGATCTTAAGCAGGCACTTGGCGCTATCAAATGCTAATAGAATTACACTACGATTTTTAGCATTTTTAGAGGTAGGCGCTTTTTTGCTCGGTGTTAGCATGCTAACATTACCGTAGTAGCAGTTTACCCATTAGCATAGTTAGCTACATATATAAACACTCAGCACTATTATGTTAAGGGTCAGCATGCTAACATTAGCATGTGAGCATTGCAAGCGTGCTAACATTAGCATTGCAGCATTTTTAGCCTTTTTTTGAGGTAGGCGTTAGCATCCTAACGCTAGTACTTTAGCTTAGCTAGCAAGCAAACATGACTTTCTAGCATTTTTTTTTTAGGTTTTCATGAATATGATCTTAAGCAGGCACTTGGCGCTATCAAATGCTAATAGAATTACACTACGATTTTTAGCATTTTTAGAGGTAGGCGCTTTTTTGCTCGGTGTTAGCATGCTAACATTAGCACGGTAACATTGTCAGCATTATTTAAGTCATTTAAACCCGTCTAGGACGGATTATTACCGCGCTACTAAAAGCGGGAGACATTGACCACAAGTTGGGAGCATTTGCGCTTGTGTTCTGGTGCGCTCCATGTTCTTTTCCGTCGTTTGCAATTGTGGTCTTTCATCTTCATCCCCCGAATAACGACCTCTCTATTCCCACCGGCTAAATTCGACCGCACACACATTCCATGTGCCTTACCGTTGTTTGGGAGGCTGACATCACAGCCTGAATGGCCGCCACACACACACACACACACACACACAAGTGGTGTGGCTATGGTATCATCACCATGGCAACTTCTCTCGCGCATGTCACCCCCTCGTCCCACAATCCCTCCCTGTTTAAGACCGATTCACAGCTGCCGGGCCCCTTCACGTTCTTCCTCACTGGCAGGAAATGACCCAGTCAGAGACATTTAACCTTGTGACCTTGATGACCCCCAGAGGGTCACGGAGCCACACAGGCTGTTTTAGTGTTTACATTGTTCCAGGCTCATTTAAAAGGTTACTAAGACGCAGCGGAATACAACAACACAGGCTAAAAGGGGACTCTGTGCTAACTTTTATGCACTTTACTGTATGGTTGGGCGAGTTTGGTGTGGAAGATCCTGACCTCGACAATCACCGACACCTACGATTGGGACGGGCATAACAATCAATTCGTGTATGGATTCCGAACTGAGGCAAAGTGAAGCGCACTACTTGGTTACGACCAGCAGAGGCGCTGTTGATTACGTCTCCAATAGTCTATGAAAAACGACATGAGGGTGCTAATAATATCATTTGTTATGATAATTGAATGATATTATCCTGTATGATAATTATAATCATACTTGATCCAAATATAAGGCAAACATTATTTATATCATTATAAAAACCGTGCATTCAACCGGTAGATCGGTTTTTAGGACACGTTTGGGGGCCCCACCCAATTGCATGTTTTTTGCCTAATGGTCCGCCCCGGGATGTAATATTATGAGAAACAAAACAAAACAAAGAATATTTAAGTTGTATTTTTTGGAAAATTAGGTTAAGGAACAAGTTAATAATAATAATAGAAGTATAAAGTCAAAATATTAGGAGAATAAAGTCAAAATGCTACGGGAATAAAGTCATTGTTACGAGAAGAACATTTTCCCCACGAGAATAAAGTCAAAATATTAAAATAAAACACAAAAATGAGAAAAAAGTAGAAACATTTTTAGTAGCATTTCTAGCATGTCTACAAGGGTTGCTTTACAAAATCTGAAAGTGGCCCTTTGTCATATCCTTGGATTTTTCAGTACGTGGGCCTCGGTGGAAAAAGTTTGGACACCCCGGGTCTAGGACTTGATTAGTCGAAACAATAAGCTTCAGATTAATCGATGAAGAAAATAACTGTTAGTCACATCCCTACTTACGGTATTTGCAAACATATAAAATATTGCGCGTTAACAGAAGAGTCCTTTAACGGCACTCTTTTTTTTTTTTACCTGTTTGAGCCTCGGCCCACACCGTCGTTAGAGGAACCGCAGTTTTGCGTGGAGAAGGAAGCTGGAACAAATATTGAGTCAAAATGGTCAAAAACCATTTGTCATTTGTGTTGCTGTGACTTGAGTTGCTGCGAAGTACGTCGCCTCTGGGAGAAGAGAGAAGTTACTGCAGGTATTGTTTTGTCATTTTCTATAAAGTTTCCCAACTAAGGCGTGTTTTTAGATGCGACGTCAAATTAAAAGCACTAAACGAACACAGAACAACCATCCACCTGGAATTTGTTTTTCAGAGAAGTTGTGTACCACAGATTTGCACATTTGCACCCAATACGGTCATCAGTTCTAACTTTTATGTATTCCCACATACTATGAGCATTCGGGAGCAAATAGGGTAAAAAAAAATAGCATAGTAGTCTTATCAGTGCAGCGTGTGAGGACAAAGAAGGTGCATTCAAGGACCGTCAGACAGTGGGACAAATTAACTCTTGCATTAAACATTCAAAAACTGGAGGCTTTCTGTATGTATTTTTATTTTTGAGTAAAATAATAGCCCATACTTCCAATATTGATATCCCTTTATTTGCATATCGAACCGATCATCCCGGCTTTTTTTTACCTTCGGTTATTGCAATTAATTTTGAGTTAACTGGGGATGAAAAATACGATTAATCGCGATCTATTATTTGAATCGACTGACAGCCCTAATTATTAGCTTTCTATAGATAGACAGTTGGTTACACATCCTTAGCATTTTTTGATCCTTGACATATTAATAACCTAAATGCATTTTAGAGATGCAGGTTAAACTGGGATTCAAACCCACCAATTAGGGCTTTCTTAATGACTTTTTGTGCGGAATCCTTCACTCACGATCCCATCAGATTCCAGACGAGACCATGAGAAGTAACTGGAAGAGGCCGGGCCGGGAAAGCACCTCCAAAGCGTTGCTGGAGCGCTCAGTCGGCTCACTCCAGGAAGTATCCGGCGCCGGAGCGCATATTATGAGACACCAGTCTGACTCCAGAGAAAGGTAAACGTGCTTATGTGCAAGGCATGCGGGAGGTCCGAGTGCCGTTTCCTCAACCTCTAATAGCGAAAGAGTGAGGTTTTTTTTGAAGCGTGCACACGTGCGCACGTGTGATACTAAAGCGGCATCATTTGTGGAAGCCGCTCCGATCCTGCCCCCGTGAGCAACAGCTGTTTGCACCGCCGTTAATGGGGGCCGTCGTTTATTTCCAGTGCCTCCCTTTGCCCTGTTTTTGGAAACATCGCCTTTAATTTTCATTCTGCGTGACATGCAGGGAGAGGGAATAAGCATGTGTTTTGTGGTGACATTTTATGAAGGGAACACGATTTTGTATATGACCCTGATTAAAGGATGGGCCTCTCTGAGTCACAAGTTTTCCGACATTCTCCTTGCTCCACTTCCACGTCACTCCTTCCAGTCAAGACTGGTATGAAAAACATATAAGGGATATTAGGGCGCACACAAACCAGTAATATATTGGGTAATAGTAGTGTAAATGTGACCATAGGGCTGTTATTTCCTGTCTAGAGGGCTCTAATATTGTTAAAAACCACATTTAGAAGGGCATCAACAGGTCGTCGATGCTTTAACTCCAAAAATATTCCATTTATAAGAAAGGACTCCTGCTTTGCAGCAATTCCCGTGTTAGGGTGGCTTCAGCGATAAGCGAGGGACGGCTGTGTATAGTTTTCTATAAGAAGAACCTTGCTTAAGCCTGAGATGATGGTGCACACTGTGCAGAAAGGCCAAGGACAGTCCTCGGCGTGTACAGAACATCCCTCTGGTGTCATCTCAGGAATTCTGGCAGCTGCCATGCAGCGTTTGAGCACGCATGTGCAAAAATACATACATGTGGTTTATTTTCAGCACCGTCCTTTTGGTCCGTCTCGCAACTAAGCGGCAGCCTGACGTGTAGGAGAGTCGACATCTTCGCTTTCGTTTCCAATAATTGAAACTTTCTTCTTAAATAATCGGTGTCAGCTTTCTTTTATAACAGTGCGACTTATTTATTTATTTTGGTAATCCGAAATCCGACTTTTTTCTTTTAATATTTTCGCCGTAAAATGACAACAGTTTTGTTTCCGTTTCTGCTGTTTTTTTCAGCATAGTTATGACTTTATTCCCATACTATGTTGACTTAATTATCCCAAGCTAAGCTTTTACGCAACCAAATTTTCTAAGAAGGACAACTTTATTCATGAGTTTGTTTGTTTCTCATATTACAACTATTTTTTATTTAATATTTCAACGTAATGCTATTAAGAGGACCCTATTTTTTTTAATTTTGTTTTTCATTACTTTTAACTTTTTTTGCTTAATATTTTGCCTTTATCCTTACAGCTTTTTTCCCGTTTCTGCAGTTTTTCTTTTATTTTTTTTACTATTTCAGCTTTGGTCAGTTAAAATGATTTTATTTTCATAATATATTAACTTTGTTCTTGGAAGATTATGACTTTTTCCGCAAACTAATTTCCCAAAAATGACAACTTTATTCATCGCTTGCTGCTAATATTATGTTATTTTTCCTCATAACATTTTTTTTCATAAAAAACATTGTCATTAGATTGCTTTTAACTTTTTTCTCTTTTTAAAATAAGACGCTAATAGAAATAGTGTAATATTGTGCCTATTACTATAACTATTTCAGCTTTCTTATTGTGCATTTTTTTCTTCTCAGAGTTATCACTTTATTCCCATAATATTTGCACATTATTCTTGTAACATTATGACTTTTTCCACAACCTAAAAATGCAACTTCACTCTCGCCTTTGTTTCTCATATTATGAGTAAAAAAATGCACATTTTTTTATTTAATATTTCAACTAAATGCTACTAAAATAACATTTTTGATTTATTTAAAGTGATGATATTCTTTTCTTGGTAGAATGCTATTGAAAAACTTTTTCTCATAATATTTTGACTTTAGTCTCGTAAAGTTTAGATTTTTTAAAAATTGGTTTTCTCGTTAAATTATATTTTCAGAAAAAAATACTGTGCTTTATGAATGTATAGAAAGTTGCATCGAACTGAATTCTGACACCATCAACCGCCTCCGTGACGGTGACTTTTGACCTCACAAACCCTCAAAAATGACAAAAATCTTGCCGCAACTTTTCTTCTGTTTGAATTTCCTGCAGGTAGAGCAGCATGGTGGCCCAAAAGAGTGCCTCGCACCACCAGAACTAAAGCAAGAATGCCTCGTGGCCGCGGACGCTTATCTCTGCCACCCACTCAGTCTCTTCCAGCCTCCTCCTGCCTTTTTACTTAACATTTCCCCGAAACGGGATTGCAAAGAGTCCGCAAATCCCTTCATCCTCGTCATTTCTGATGCTTTGACTCGTTCCGGAGCGACAATCTTAGATCACGCGGCTGTGCTCGCTCAAACACATCAAACTGAAACACACGCGCGCAGGAACACAAATGCCGAAAGCGCTCAAAACCACTTTTATTTTCACGCTGCCAATTTCTGCAAGCAATTTGAGAGTAGCGCCGCCATCCCCTTTTTGGGGTTTTCTTGATCATGTTATTAAGGCGGACCATTGGTAGCTCGGATGGCAGAGCTGTAGATTATTCTGGGCGTCCACATGCAAGCCAGCGCAAACACCACAAACCGCTGTAATTATACGATCAGGTCAATCGTTTGAAAAGCAGCAGCCAACCCGAGCTTTGATCCGGTCAAAGCTGAGCTGAAGGGGCGGGGCTTGGAGCGGTTAAAATAGAACTGTCCACATGGAGCTGATTTGAGGTTTCCCCTTATAGGCGGGCGGCTCTATAGAGGGCATGTCGTAAAAAAACACGCATGGAAAAGCGTGTGCTGTTCAAATGTAAGAAAATTGTAAAGTACAAGAAAAATATTCAGGGGTAAACCATGATGCGATGAAAAAAACATTTCAATCAGACGTTTCTTTTGAAGAAGGAAAATGGGTTGGGTCTTATTCCATGAATGGGTTCAATCACAGCAACCAACAGCAAATTGCGCACCCTTGAATGATATCAAGCATCCATTTATGTTGGGAAGAATTCATCTGTTGTGTGATTACCAGTAAGAAATGAAAGGAAAGGTGTACAAAACTGTGGTGAGACCAGATGTTGTTTGGTTTAGAGGAAAAGACAGGAGGCGGAGCTGGAGGTAGCAGGGATAAAAATGCTGAGGTTCTCTTTGGGTGTGACCAGGATGGACAGGACCAGGAATGAGCACATCAGAG
The DNA here is from genome assembly GCA_024372805.1 of Oostethus manadensis. Taxonomy (NCBI): domain Eukaryota; kingdom Metazoa; phylum Chordata; class Actinopteri; order Syngnathiformes; family Syngnathidae; genus Oostethus; species Oostethus manadensis. Next base: position 914,099 of record QODF01000133.1, on the reverse strand, counting down.
GGACAGCACATGTTATAAAGAGGTTTTGGAGATAAAGCCCAGACTGAGATGGTTCGGACATGTCCAGAGGAGAGATAGTGAATATGTTGGTAGAAGGCTGCTGAGTTCTTAACTGCAATGCAGTCATTTCCGTGCCCTTGTTTTGAATTGTGGACTCCTACAGAGCAGCTACACACGATAGAGAAAGCTGTCTAGACCTTCCAGACTCTGCACCTCTTCTTGCAGTGTTTCCTTGGGTTTCCTGCCTCCCGGCCAAACAGTCTGGTTAATGTACTCCCCCCATAACTTACACAAAAAAAATGCAGTGATAAATTGTTAATTACAGCTTTCTCTTCTGACTCTTCAACACCACCAAGTAACGTCGGAAAGGCGTCGGATTTCTGCAACAGTTTGGCGGATAGTCCAGCTTTGTATTGGCCCATGTTCACCAAACAGTTCCGTGTGAAGTGCCGTTAAAGGATGAGCATATCTTTCCCTCACTAGCCGGGAATCAGCAACTCCACCCACTTCTGCCTGATGCTTGCCGTTCAGGAAAGCTAAACAAAATTAGCTTTCCCTCACACGGAAAAACATGTACTGGGAGACGTTTCTCAACGTTGCCCATATAAGGGGGTTCAGGTTTTGTGGCGTAAGTTGAACTCCGCTTTCAGGACTCACATCCAAATGCGAAAACCTCATTATCTTTTTTTTGGTCCAGCCATTAGGGCAGACAGTATGTATGATCCAGATGCCCTTACGTGCTAAACAGATTTGCTCTGCCGTGGAAAGGTATATATGTCACATATATTTTATTATGTACTTAATTTCTACGCTTATTTTTATGCAAATCTGGGGCGGCCGGAACGGAGCGGGAGGGGATAGAGAAGAAGAGAAAAGAAGACAGCGGGGGAGAGTGTGGAGAAGAGAGGGACAAAACATCATCTGACGCGATGGCGTCGTTTAACACGAGAATACAACGTTGGACAACACTTACAGGTCCGAGAAAAGGAAAAGCACAACTTTAACTTTTGCAATCTAACTGGTTTTTTTGTAACCATTACTCTATATTTGTTGTCGGCGCACTTTTACTATACTCTGATCCTGAGCTCTCCCGCTACACCACACCGCACCCCAGTGCCAGTCAAAAGCTGCCATCCCAGTGTGAACGAGCCCAATTAGAATGAACATAGGAATAAATAATCCCATTTACGATGTGGGCCGGAGAAAATCTCTCCAGATGTCCTTGTAGAGGCGGAACCACCAGGTAGCAAATACAGAAAGAGCAATCCAAACCCAGAAAAAAGTCATCAATATTCATCTCGGCGCTGACAATGTTGCAGTGGCCACGCTGCGTTGGCAGCCAGTTAAGCGTCAGGTCCGTGTCGAATGGTCCTCCACGATGCAGTAAAGCCGGCCAGCCTTGCGAAAAAGTCCCCGCAGTCCTTCCACGCTTAGCAAAGCCGTGACAAGAGAACTGGACAGCAGCGCGTGGTCGGGGGGGACGCTGCTTCACGGGGAAATGTGGACTTTTTTTCATGCGCGGCAGACACTGAACCGTCAGTCATTACTGTCAATCAGCACGCAACCGGGTGAGCGCTGATGAGGCCGTGCCGCTCGGCTGGAAGCGTGACTGCAGCGTTTAAAGTTCAAACGGCGGCACGCTAACCCGTGACTTATGTGCCTTGATTATCCACGGACGCTATTCATCCCGCGGTACAAGTTAGGCTCCCTGAAGGCTTTTAATCGGCGGGTCAGGGTGGTTTGCACTGTGGGGGCACTACCTCTTGACATGAAGTAACACCCCTATAGTCCCCTTTACACTTGTATTTCCCAATTTATACTTAGCCCTTAAGGCATAAATAAGGCTCATGTTGGGGATTATTGTGCCGGGTGATCAATTCTGGTGCTTGTGAGTCTCATCGAACATTACAGTAACAATACTGACACCTAGTGACCCGTGTGGAACGCTACCATTCATGTCTTTGAATGCGTCGCCCGAATGCCTTGTACCGTAATCCCTCGTTTGTTACTCAGTTCATTAGTTCCTTATTTATCAATCAGATCCTTTCATAGCTTACAACCGTCTGAATCCGTTTTTAACATTATTAGAGCCCCCGAGACATGAAATAACACCCCTATGGTCACCTTTATGTTCCAATTAACCAATATAGTAGGCCTAATCAGAGGAGAAAAGCCATTTAATACATAAAAAAGACATCATGCCTCGTGCAGTATTACTCTAATAGTATTACTCTACTAGCATACTACCAGTATTACTTTAGAGTAGAATGCTAAGGCATGCAGAAATGGATTCTAGTTCAGTTAGCCATTTTTATCCTTGACAATGCTCAAGTCATGCATATCATTGCAATATTTATTGCAGTATTTTGTATTTAATCGCAAAACAGCGTAAAGATGGAAAATTCCAGCCGCAATATGACAACCTCAGCAAAAAAGTACATACAAAGTGCTTACACGCGCATATTTGTGGACTGATAGGCCGCATTCATTGACATACTTGAAATAAGAGAATGCCAGGAAATGCATAACTTTTAAATGTTGATTTCAACGGAGAATAAACCCTGGAGTGGACTTTTGGAACTGACGAAACAAATGAAATCTGCGAGCCTGTTCCATTCCGCGGCGTCTGGGTGCAATCGCGAGACTGACAATGTGCTGGAAGTCGGAAAACCACAAATAGAAAAACCATCCTCGCCGACGTCACGCGACAGAAGGTGGAAGCAGATCCCCCTGAAACACATGATCGTGAAGAGCAAAGCTAGGACTTGTTACACGAGACTCGTGGGAGGGACGGAACATGTTCCTCTAAGTCAGTTAACATGAGACCAGAGGGAAAGACCGGGGATCTGCATGGTGAAGCAGACTGGGAAGGGGTTTCCCCCATCAGGGACACCTTCCTGCACAAGCTGCAGAACTACCCCGACGCAATTGAAGTTAAACGAGCCCGGAGGCACGTTTCTTTGTCTGATGCTGAAACTTTCACTGGAAAAGAAATGTTACGATCATATTTTGGCTTTTATTTTGATATCTCCGCCCAAACTCAACCACGGTGAACGGGTGCTTCAGTTCTTCCTTTCCTTTCGGCTTATCCCTTCAGGGGTCGCCACAGCGAATCAATTGCCTCCATCTAACTCCGTCTTCTGTATCCTCTTCTCTTGCGCCAACTACCTTCATGTCCTCTTTCTCTACATCCATAAACCTCCTCTTTGGTCTTCCTCTAGGCCTCCTGCCTGGCAATTCAAAACTCAGCATCCTTCCACCAACCCATCTATCTCTCCTCCGGACATGTCCCAACCATCTCAGTCTGGCCTCTCTAACTTTATCTCCAAAACCTCTAACATGTGCTGTCCCTCTGATGTGCTCATTCCTGATCCTGTCCATCCTGGTCACACCCAAAGAGAACCTCCAGCGCTGTCTCCTGTCTTTTCCTCTGCGGTCTCTAAACCAAACAGCATCGCTGGTCTCACCACAGTTTTGTACTTTTCCTTTTCATTTTAGCTGAAACTCTTTTCCTCCACCCATTCCAGCCTGCCTGCACACGCTTCTTCATCTCTTTTCCACACTCTCCACTGCTCTGGACTGTTGGCCCTAATTACTTCAAATCCTCCACCTTCTTTATCTCTTCTCCCTGTAACCTCACTCTTCCACTTGGGTCCCTCTCGTTTACACGCATGCACTCCCGTCTTGCTGCGGCTGACCTTCATTCCTCTTCTTTAATTAGTTTAAAAAAGAAAAAAAAAAAAGCGATGCCGCGCCACAAAGTCTAAAGCGATGCAGCGTAAAGGCGGGGGTGTCGTGGGACTGCGGGAGGAGCAGGAGGAGGAGGACGCGCTTCTGTACAGCAGTTATGAACACAACTGGGCCACGATAAAGGACTAAAAATGCCGGATGAATCAAAAACACGTACGTCCACCTGCCCCCGACAGCTGAGTCCGGCTTAATCAATCGCGACGGTCGCTGGTGGGAGGCTCGCGGGGTGTCTGTGGCCCCATCTGGCCTTCCGGATCTCCTGGTCGTTCTATTGTTCTATCAAAATTGGCTTCGGTGAAGCAAACCTCCACTGACATCCAACATCCACACTGCTCCACCGTTCTCAGTGCACAACATCATCATGTGAAACTAAATTAGACGAATTGGACGCAAATGCAGAGAAGGCAGATGGGTTTGAAAGAGGAGTGAGGGAGGAGTCGGAGGATCCATCTCTGGGCAGAGGGGGAGGTCTGCGACACCACCTTTCTCCCACATACAAAGCTGTCCTTTCATCCCTTCCTCAAAGGGTCAGCCATTTAGCCTCCAGCAAACAAACAAGGCACAGCCGCCTCGGTTGTAGGTGCTTCCACGACCGCCATTACATCTGAACGGAATGCTGACAAAGGAGATACCGCCCGGCCAGAGGCCTCACTGCATTGTCTCGGAAAGGCCGTCATCTGACACCACAAATGAGCAAAAGTATTCCTGCCAGAGTTCCCAGACTAGAGCTGTCCTATCTAGTCCGACTAGCGTTCGTCCCGCCTAGTCTTTGAGCATGAGCTGATGAAACCTGCTCGGATGAAAGGACAGGGGTTTTCAAACCGGGGGGTGCGCCCCCCAGCCGGGGCCCGGCGTAATGACAGGGTGGGTGCGGGGCTACCGCAAACACTTTTCAGTGTTACCATATTTTTTGGGGCGGGAGCTCTGGAAATCCTTTTATCCCCAAAAAAGGGGGCGCTGCAAAAAACAAGTTTGGGAACCAAGACAGTCCAGTCGCGATCAATTCTATGGCCCGGACAACTGAAGTAGGACTAGAAAATACAGGTGATTCCAAAACACAATGAAAAACTGCTGTGACTGAGACTTGCAATGCAAATTGTTTCTAGTCCTTGCTGTTACGGTGGGAAACCGACTGCCCCCTCAACTGCAGAGTCAGGACGGGAAAGTGCAGGGGCAAAGCAGCATAGTAAGGCTTTGGTGGTGAGCAGATTGAGGACTGAGGGGTTGGACAAGCATGACCATCTCCAGTACAGGAGCAGCGAAAGCTTTCCGCGTGACTCATAAAATGATAACAAATTCAGGGTGAATGTATTCACACCACAGCCACTGATTCACTCCCTCAGTCTATCCACACACGCGTCCTCGGTGTATGCGAGGAAGGACCTCACAGCAGCTGAGCATCTACAAGCAGATGAGTTGGCCGTCATCGGGGCGCGCGTTCCGTCTCCTGATATGAAAATGTTCACTGCAGACTTCCTGGTTCCCCGTTTGATACACCTGAACCTTTCTGCAGGTTGTCTGGCATCAATGCATTTTGCTTTGTGGGTAAACTAACGATGGAGACAAGAGGGACACTTTAGACCCAGATGCTGAACAGCATCGGGATAAATGTTCTCGTGGTTTGAAGCACATATGACGTCTGCAGCTAGTCGGCCCCTAATATTTTCTTGCTAATTCAACTCATCACCTGGAGCCATGGAGAAGCGGCAGTTACCTCGGAAACTACATGAGTGGTTTTTGTGGTGGAATATTACGAGGTACAGACTCTCCCGGGTGTGCTGGAGCAAACTAAAAGTTTTGAAAAAGCCGCAGCGGACTAAAAGCCGGACTCGTCCAAGTCATAAAGTGGCATTTTGTGATAAGTGGTAGCTCTTTACTTGACAGGAACCAATAAGGAACTCACAGCAAGCTTGCCGACCCGTTTTTGTCCACCGAAATGGCAGGAGGTCCCTACTCAACAACACAGTCTGATTTACGCTATCATAAAAGAAAGAACGCTAAAATCATCACACAGCAGCTTAACATGCAGCAGGTAGGTGCAATGATAACAGGAGTTATACACAGCCAGGAGATCTGGGTTTGAATCTGCGTTTTATTATAATCTGCAAACTAGCAAACCCGGAGGCTTCGCCACGACCAGTCGCGAGTATTTCTCAGATGTTTGCTTACCCGAGCTGTACAACGCTGTTTACGTCCTAGCTTCACACCAGACGCGTGTCAATTCCACGACAGGAGATATGTGACATTACACATGTCGGTATCGGTTGATATATGAATCGGAAATTGAGAGTTGGACAAAATCGGCATATCTTCAAAAAACTACTTCCCTGAGCTTAACTGCTTCCCATCATGCTTTGCTTTGCTGTCCTTTGAGTTGCCGTGCCAAGTGGCGGTTGTTGTTTACTGTTCTCCGCTAGTATTGCTGCTTGTCTTGTGCATGCGCTACCTACCTTTTGTGCATGTGATTATTTTAGCATTCTTTTATGACGCCGTGAGTCACACGCTGCTTACTTTGCTCGGGGTGAGTTACAATTTAAAGATAACGCTTCGAAAATTGCCCAGCTTCTGTGTCATAATCCTCCGACGCTGTTGGTACGCGATTGCTTTTCTGTGGGTGAGCTCACCTTGCGAAAAAAAAAAGGGCCGCAAGTGTAGAATGCTAAAGTGAGCATGCTAACATGCTAACGTTAATGTGCAACACCCAGAATGGTAGAGCTAGGCATCTGCGTGTGTTAATACTGAAAATGTAAAAATACGCTGCAATGCTAATATTAGCATGCTACAGCTAACATGTTAACACCTGTCATAATAGTGCAAGATGATAGCGCAAGTGTTTGTATTTCTACTAATGAAAACAACTAAAATGCAGCTAGCAATGCTTGCGTTAACATGCTAAACGTAGCACAATGACACTGTCTTCCAACGTTAAAAGTAATGAAAATGGCTAAATGCTCCTATGCTAATGCTAACATGCTAACATTAGCATGCTAACGCTGATGGTGCATGATAGCACTAGGTGTTTCTGTAAGTCTGTACTTGGCAAAAAAAAAAAAGGCTACGGTGCTAACATTAGCATGTTGGCTAGCATATTACCAAGTAGCAAATGCTAACTGTCCTGAGTGAGTCGTTCATTTTGATTTTTTTCCTAAACCTAACAGCAAAAAAACAGAAAACCTGATTGGGCCCCAATGAAATGATCTGGCTCTTGTTGTTGATTTCAAAGAGCCGATTGGTTCGCGATTGACCTATCACTAGACAGCCAGGCAGCTTGGAGGAGCACCTGAAGGACTTGGCATCTACTTTTCTATCGAATTACTTTTGGTCGTCTCGTGGGAATTTCTCGCGCTATGCAAATGTTTCAGGCATCGTCTTACGAAAATCCCCAAGCTGTTTTCTGTAATGCACCCCAAAATGCACAGTGAGGTTGGTCGTATTAAACTTCCCCGGTTCTGTGCCACCACGGGAAAATTGTGCATGACAGGGTTTGTAGTCATCTGCGACGTCTTTTTCCGATTTTAACAAAAAATAGTGCCACGCAGCCAACATCGCACTTACTCATGGCTACTTTGTTAGCGCACTTATTTTTATATCGGAGAGTTCAGACGCAGGCTGTTATAATCCGATATCAGTATCGGTATGGGGACATTGGGAGACATTGGGAGTAGCCAATCTGTGTTTGTGTGAGTCTTGAATGAGCAATCATTAAAAATGCACACAGGAGTCATAAACTGAAATATTCTCATGTTTTATGTCAGTGACTGTCAACCGGTGGGTCGGGACTCAAAAGTGGGTCGCCAACATCTAGGCAAACGTAACATAAAAATATTTAATATGCCTCCAATTTAAAAAAAACATACTGAAGTGCACACCCACCCAGCAAAGATGGTTTTCAATCTGGGGGATGCGCCCACTAGGGGGGTTCGGCGTTAAGACAGGGGGGGCGCTGCGGGGCTACCACAAACACTTTTCATTATAACCATATTTTGGAAACTGAATATTATTTTATATCCAAAGGGGGGGCGCTGAACAAGAACTTTGGGAACCACGGCGTTAAGATTTGTTACAAAATTCTACAAAATATCAAAGACTGATCCAAGTATTGGAATAATTCCAGACACTATCTTCTTTCCTTTCGGCTTATCCCTTCAGGGGTCACCACAGCGAATCAATTGCCTCCATCTAACCCAGTCTGTATCCTCTTCTCTTGCGCCAGCCACCTTCATGTCCTCTTTCACTACATCCATGAACCTCCTCTTTGGTTTTCCTCTAGGCCTCTTGCCTGGCAGTTCAAAACTCAGCATCCTTCTACCAATATATTCACTATCTCTCATCTGGACATGTCCCAACCATCTCAGTATGCCCTCTCTGACTTTATCTCCTAAACCTCTAACATGTGCTGCTCATTCCTGATCTTGTCCATCCTGGTCACACCCAAAGCAACATCAGCATCTGCCTCCTGTCTTTTCCGCAGCGCCACTGTCTCTAGACCAAACAACATCGCTGGTCTCACCACAGGACAACAGGAAATTTAAAAAAATAGAATATCTTTGAAACTGGAAATAGAAAATGAAATGGGAATTGTGGCGCTTGGCGCAGGTCGGTGCTCTCCGAGTGCTTTTCTAGTTATCCCCGATTTCACCATTTAATTTTTGTATGTTTCATTTTGAAAACCATTTAAGCTGTTTACACAAAAGTGAAGCATTTTTTGCACTATTTTCCCTTACTGTACTAAAACATTAGGATTTTGTCGAGCCATTACACTCCAACTAAGTGCACAGATTCCAATATTTACTGCTATTATTCTACCTGCATGCATCTAACAGTGTGCTTTGCACGTGCGTTGGATTGAAAACTGACATGCACTCCTTGAAACAATCCAACGTGGAGAAGTCCCGGTTTACATGACATTTAGCCGAATAAATGAGGTATATTGCTCAGTTCCGTGGAGAGAAGATGACATATCCAAGAAGGTCTCGGTCTGCCACCGTGCTGGAAGTGAACCTCAGTCTCTATTCGGCAGAGGATGCAAGGCATGTCAGCAGCAGGCAGGGCGAGAGCACACTCTTTGTGTATTTATTGCAAGCCCATCTTTTTTGCTGCACCGCTTATACCACGGCTCTCCATCACTGCTTTGGTGCTGGACTGTCAAACCTCACCGCACCTCAGCTGCTTGACATTCAGAGCGACGCCTGCATTCGCGCTGATGTCCAAACTTCCTAACAAACGGGGGCAACTTACCACCCCTGTGTCCTCCTGCTCGGTCGGAGCAGCTCCGCTCAGAGGAAGCAGCCACAGAATGAGCAGCATCTCCGCCGAGGTAATCCTCATCTCTTTGGAAAGAACCGGAACCCGGCTGGTCCCACTGGACTCGAACAACGACCCCGGCACTGGCATCCACGGGACAGTGGATCGTCGGCTTCAGAGCAAAAAACGGTCTACCTCACCGTGGAGCGCAAAGACATAAAACACATGAAAACAGGCGGCTGGGGAAGTTAGCGGGGATAACGAGAGAGTAGAGTGGCAGCGTGAGTCCATGAGATGTCGGTATATATCCTCGCAGCACGTGGCCCGCGTGTCCTTCCTCTTCCTCCTCCTCCTCCTCCTCCTCCCGAGTGAGCAATGGTAGCAGCTGCGTGGGCTTTTGTCCCCACCAGCACGCGCCTCGCTCACCCGAGTGGACCTGGAGCGTCTGGATAGGGAGAGATAGAGGGGGTGGGGAGCGGGTCTGGTGTCATTTGAGGAAAAAAAGGGGAAGGGGAAAGTGACGCACCGACTCTTACGGAGTTGCTCGGGTTGCTCATAAATGGGATGGAAAAAAAAAAGATTTTTTTTCTTCTAAAGTGGGCTTACCTTTTTATTTGTATGCAGCATCAACACGTTTCTGCTGTAGGGGGAGCGGCTGTGTAAAAAAAAAAAAAAAGGTGGTTTTCCTCTCTAAGGAAGGACGGCAGCGGCAGCGCCTTCCAACTCACACGGACCCCGCCCCTTCAGGATGAGGTGTATGGAATCACAGGAGTGCCAAAATGAAAAGGAATCCAAGACAAACCAGACAAACAACCCTTCACGCTCACATTCATACCAGCGGACAATTAGAGTGCGCTGCTTCCCAGCAAAGCAATGCATGATCGGAAGCAGATATAGGAATCGGAAATTGTGAGTTCGATTGGATATTGGCAAAAATGCCAATATTGGACATCCCTAGTAATAGTCCTGAAAATAAGGAAAACACTGAATGAGAAAATGTGTCTGCGTATTACTGCGTATTATTGAGTTTCCCACAAATAATTGATTATTACTGATGATCATCAAATTTTATCAAATTGAAAGTGAAAACCCCAAATCCTTAAATTATGTAAAACTTGCTACAAAACACGTAAAGACGTAATTTGTTTTAAAAAAAAAAGTAACTTAAATAAGCATAAAAAATTATAATTATTAAAAATAATTTTAAAGAGGCAACTTGCATTCAGAAACAGCTAGAAGAAAAATATTTAAAACTGTACTTAGTTAGTTAGATTAAAAATTTGATTAACACGATGCTCTAATTTTACGTCCCTAATAAGTTTATGGAAAATTCAAATACAGGGACATCAAAGTTGGGCGCACGCAAACACGCCGCCCGAGCTCGATACTTCCACGCTACAGAGGAAAACCGCTTGTGTGCTTGTCGTGTTCAGGAAGAGGTTGGTTGTTTCGTCTTTCGTCTTCCAACTTTCCACATTGGCAATGAAGACATTGTTGCCATTCCAGTCCATGCCACTAATGCAAGTAAGCAGTTGCCATGGGAACAACAAGCTATAGTACACAACTTTATGATGCACCTCACGTTTAATGTCTTGGAATCCTATGAGGTCACACATGAAAGCAACTGCGAGCGTGTTCTCATTCCACCGTCCTAATCCAAATCAGGCCGACATTATACACATATACAAGACACACCTTGAGGACCAATCAGACTGGACACTAATGATGTTCTCAGCCAATGAGGATGCTTTGTCTACCAGTGAGCTGAGGGAGAGGCTCTACAAAAGATTTAAGGATAAGGGAGTGCAAGAAACACTCAAAACCCAACTGCGCTCCCAACTAATCAGGGAGTTAAAACCTTCAGCGTCCACTGGAGACCCAGCTCCCAGACCAGCTCCGGTGAAAGCAGACTCCCACTTGCTCTCAGCTTGTAACTGCATCGTCGCTGATTATCTCCACAGCTCAGGGTATGAGTACACCTACTCTGTATTCCGCCCTGAAAGTAACGTGGGCGCAGGGAAGACTTTTAGGAAAGAAGACCTTCTTCAAGTTCTTGAAATTAGCCCTCAGTCGTCACTTTACAAATCTCTTCTCATGAATGAAAAGAACGCCCGAGGGGTGTTAATCAACCTTCTGACATCCGTGACACACCGTCACACGCCTCATCTTTACCGCGATGCTGCGACTCAGACAACCAACGCAAGTGGTGAGGGGTCACTGGTTGAGAAGGTGACAATGACCGGAAGGCTATGTGCAGACGGCAGAGGGGGCGACCGAGTTTTATTTCATCCCAAGATGGATGCATTCAGAAGGCAAACCGAAACGCAGATGCAGCACTTCAAAGACTTTGAACTTGGCAGGATGAGGATGGACCTACAAGTGACATTTCAGACGGAATTTGATCGACTCAGACAAGAACTGGAAAGCACCTATGAAGTGAAGGTGAAGAAGTTAAAGGCTAAAGAAAACAACACGATAGACCGATTAAAAAAACAACAAGCAATGGAAGAACGCAATGTCTCCACCGAGAGACAAAACTTGATGAAAGAACGGGATGCAGTGCAACGGCGAGGAAATGAGCTGAGGAGTCAAATGCAGGCTTTAGAAGACACTTGTAAAATACATGATGAAAAGGTCAGGACCACCGAGGAGATGTTAAGGAGGAGAGAGCAGCTGGCAAAAGTAATGGAGGACACACATAACCTTAGGCTGCAGAAGGAACTCTCCCAGTATCAGCTTGAGTTAAGGGAAGAATACATCCAAAGAAGCGAGAAACTCACAGAACGGGGAACTACGCACTCCCAAGAAGGGTTAGCTGCAATGAATGCCCGAGCAGAGGAGAACGGCGCAATTCTTTTAGAGGTGAGACGGCTGCAGGACGAACTGAATGCTGCACAGCAGAAGACCTCTGCGCTCAAACAACAGAAAGAGCAACTGAAGAAGAAACTGGAGCAGGGGAGTGACTATCCCAAATTAAAAAGGGAGAAAGCACAGCTGGAGGAACGGGAGCGGCTTCTGGCGACGCAGTTGGAGGACTTACGCCGAGAGAACCAGCGGCTTTGTGCAGACTTGGAGAAACCGTCAGAAGAGCATCTGGCCTTGCAGATGGAGCTACAGAGGCTCCAAAGTGCCCACAGAGAGGAAAAGGAGACATTCGACAATGAGAGGCAGTTTTTGCAAACACAGCTGTGGCTTAAGGTAAAGCGCTCTGGGCAGCTCAAGGTCCAGCTGACAGAATGCGAAGAGAACTTACAGTGGTTGACTGGTCACGTTGAGAACCTGAAGAAACGTCTTGATCAAAATCAACAATTCAAAAGACGTTTCCAAGCCATCTTTGGGTTCTTTTGCTTGGGGTTGGATATAAAGGATAACAAGCAGGTTTCCTCCAAAACACAGGAGGACCAAATGATGTCAAGATCCACAACATGTGATCCAGTACAAAGGGATTCTCGTGGAAACTCTCCCGACATGGAGCCAGGGACCGAACCCACTGCTTGGATCCGTCAACTGCAGAAGGAAGCAGAGGCCTTCCAAGACGCCTACAGAAAGCTCCTGGTGGGTTGTCCTTCACACTATCTAGAGACACCCATTTCTGATCTCCCACACGCATACCTGACCAGTCAATCTAAGATCCCTCCTGACACTACCAGAGACACCAGAAATATCTTACAAGATGCTCAGCCAAACGATCATAGGCAGGAGCATTGTGGAATGATCTCAGACGATAGTCACCTCTTCTCCTGGTCTGAACTGAACGTTCAAGATGAACCTTCATTCAAAGATCTGTCCCTCACGTCATGGTTTAGTAATGGCCAGTTTCCCGTTGATGCCCAAAACAAGCTGTCCAAGGCAGCACCACAAGACGCACCAAATGCAGAACTTCTTCATGTAAAACTTGAGGATGTCAGTACAATTTTGCACAAAGTAAGTGACGTTCCTTAGTCTCTCCAGTGCACTGGCCTCTTTTCTACACAATCTCTCATGACCCAAACCCAGAAGTTCCCTTGTCTGAGCGCAAATCCTTGTTCCCTCTTATTGACTGAATCGCTGACTGTCAAAGATGAACATTTATTGGAGGATCATTCATGGTCCTTCCAAAAGGTAGTCCCGGCTTCGAATTTTCCCATCAGGAAAAGGCATCAAGGACAGCTGGCAGAAGAAGTGGTTTTGTCCGTACCCAATCACAGTGTGTTCAATCTGTCTAAACTTCAAATGACTCCCCCGCCCAGTGCCCTAATTCTGGATCCTGAGCGCCCCCCAGAGACTCGTGTTGAGATTTTGCCCGGATCCCAACACATCGCAGGTCGTCTCCTGGACACCCCCTGTTCTGACGAGGCACATGGGAGCCCCTCTGCTTCCAACCCACATGCTTCTCAGGATCCCCCAGAGACCTTAGCAGACTCAGAGGACCAAACAGCGGTGAACACAATTCTCGTGTGAGTTTGTCTCGTAAGAAGATAAAGAAGCTGAGGCGCACAGCTGGCAAGGAGAGAGAAGAGAAAGCCAAGAATGCAGGCAAGGAAAGAGAGGGCAAGTGGACAGAGAAAGCGAGAAGAAATGGAAAGACTAGAGCGAAAGGACAGGGTGACGGGGGCAGACAAAGAACCGGTGTCACAGTCTCAAACGGAAATCCATTGGAGGCGTGCATGAAGATTATTCTGAAAGCGCAAGAGAAGGATGGCCATGAGCAGGAAACTGAGAGGACAAAAGCAGAAGTTGAGAAGGGTTTGTGTGGGGAGCTTAGCAATAGCACTGACGGAGATTGTCCTTGCGGTGAGAGTTTTCGGTGAAGTATTGACATTCTTCCATAACCTACTGCTATACATAACATTTCATTGCACACTAAATGAATAAATCAGAACTCAGGCCCAACGGACTCCCTCTGTGCATTACTGTCCGATTGAATCATCTACTGTACCGCAACCCGAACCTGTGCAATTTGCATAAATGAAATGGATATGTTTGGGTCTTAGCTGGGTTTCCTTGCTTTTTCCTTGCTGGAAAGCTTCCTTCCGTTTTCTTCTGCAACACCGACATCGTTGTTACAAGAATCAGCACCGCAAAACTAGAACCTATAATCGCGTCATTTGTATCCGACTCACTGGATTTGGTCAACCTTCACTCATCAGGTACGCTTCTGGTCCGACTTTTAAGACCCGAAGGAAAATTGCAACAATTTGCAGTTGGCGTTGGCGGATCTTAAGAAAGTCCTAAGTGGAGCTTCAAAGTACACAATGAAGAAATAGGACTCATACAAAAACGAGTAAGCAATTTATTGCAAACAGAGGGAATAAACCTTTCTTCCACCTTTCAACGTCCCATGAGTGATGCATGGATGGGAAATTTTGTGGCATTGAAGGAGACGGCGCCAGTGAAGACATTTTTGTTTTTGAAACCCTTCTCTGGCAGATGGCGTCTGGTGGTTCTTGGACTGCACTCGGCACCCGCGTCCACCAAAAGTTGGTCTTTTTTTTGGGGGGGGGGGGTCTACCATAACCCTCGAGATGTTTGAAGAAGTTTCTAATGAGCGTCCTACTGCATCCAACCTCAGCAGCAGTGGCGCGCTGCGAGGGGCCTTGCTGATGCAGCTCAACAATCCGACCGCGTTCAAAGAGAGAAAGCTTTTTTGCCTTTGCCGTCAAGACAGTGTGAATAGTGCGTTTGCAGTTCAGTAGCAGTAGTAGTTGCACCGTGAGCAAGTATGTTGTTGTGTTTGGTGGCCACCTGTATATAGACATCCCCGGCGTCAGATTTTTGAACCCGGTGTGGCCCGCCAGTCAAAAGGTTTGCCCGCCTCTGCTCCGGTGGGTCTTGCTCTATTAGATATGACCTTGATGGTTTCAGTGCACACACTGTACCATAATTACACGCATATCATAACTACAGCATATTCATCTTGTTGTCAAGCCGACTAGACGAGGACTCAAACGAGCCTTGCACGTCTTAATCCTTAATGAACAAAGATCTGCACGTTAGCGCAGCAAAAAAGGGGGAACATCTGGCCTACATTCCACTGAGCGAAGATCAGCATGTTTAACATCACTAAGTGAGTAGACGTTCAAGGTCATTAGCACAGCAGCAGACACGTTTTGACGCAGACGTACAACGGAGCCTTAAGGATCGAACAGGATTAAAGCAACTCTGGGTCTTTCCATAATTCTGACTTGCTCGGGGAAAGTGTTGGAATTCCCAATGATCAGCTTCAGAGTCAAGCCGCATGGTACAACCCGTAACCCGAGTGTAAACAAGTGCAAAAAGAAGTTAACACCTGTATATAAAAACCTTTGAAAAACAGCAAATAAGCATTACATAACATTTAATTGACAAAAATGTGATAAAAGATGCACTG
Source organism: Oostethus manadensis (assembly GCA_024372805.1). Taxonomy (NCBI): domain Eukaryota; kingdom Metazoa; phylum Chordata; class Actinopteri; order Syngnathiformes; family Syngnathidae; genus Oostethus; species Oostethus manadensis. Next base: position 898,756 of record QODF01000133.1, on the reverse strand, counting down.
AAGCAAACCAAAGCCAAAAAGCAAAGCAAAGCAATGCATAATGGGAAGCAGTTAACATAGTTGTTTATTATTATTATACACCCATATTGGTAGTATATTGATTACCTTCCTGTCGCGTGTTAAGTTGCTGTGTGAGGATTTTTAGCGTTCTTGCTTTTATGACGCCGGGAGTCAGACCTCCTGTGACTTCTCCTGGGAAACAATACATGGACTCCTGAAAACAAGGCTGCGCAATTTGTTCACGATTATGTCTTTATTCTCCACATTATGCTTCACCGGTAATGGTTTATCATCAAGCAGTGACATTTTGGACTTGACTCGACGGCGCTTGAGGAAATAGTCCGATGAAATCTGTAGCTTGTACAAAAAGGCGATCCAAACAACACACAACGTAACGTATGCGTGCGTATTATTGAATATCTACGCATAATTACACACATATCGTCCTGCCGCAAGGCATGCCGGGTCGCTTGTGTTACTCTCGCTCCCCCGACACGTTGCTGTGTTTGTTGCATTTCTGCTTGACTGCAAAATATGCCGAGGAGGTCATCGGGGAAGCGAACGAGGAGGGACGTCAACACACTCTGCCACGTTAATCTAGCCGATGTTTTACTGTTCATAGCTCATAGTGTTTGAGTACCCAGCATGCCTTGCGGGCGCTTGCAAGTAACGGTTTAAGTTAGGTGTTATGTTTACCGTTAGCTGTTGTTTGTCTCCCACATAGTTAATATACAGCATGTGATGCTTTAACCTGCTAACAGAGAGTCCTGCTGGACGACGAGTTGACAGTCCGGGCTCCTAGCTGGACGGCTCGACTTTTTGTTCCAGCCCTGCAACTTCAACATCACATTTTTTTGCATGTGCCCTGAACCAACCTCTGAAGTTTTGTGCAACTTAGTGAACTACTATATGTGATTGTTTTGCCAGAGCAGCTTTGCTGTTCATCAGGAGAGTCTGGTAGAGTCCTCCTGTTCCAGTTGGAGTGCAAACGTAGTGTTAAAACCACTGAGCAGAACATGGTCACAGGGACGACAGACAAAGGAGATCGAGAGAAAAAACAGCATTAGGTCACACAATCCAGCGTTGGCCATAACTTGCAATGAGTCTTTTACCGAATTTTGGCCCACTCATCTTTGCACAATTGTTGTCATTCAGTCACATTGGAGGCTTTTCCAGCATGGAGCGCCTTTTTAAGGTCATGCCTCAACATCTCAGTAGGATTCAGGTCAGGCTTCCAGGACACTCCAAAGTCTTCATTTGTTTTTCCTTCAGCCATTCAGAGGTGGACTTGCTGCTGTGTCCTGCTGCAGAACCCAAGTTGCTTTCAGCTTGAGGTCACCAACAGATGGTCTGACATTCATCAAGATTTTTTTGGTAGAGAGCAGAATTCCTGCTTCCATTTATCACAGCAAGTCGTCCTGGTCCTGAAGCAGCAAAACACCCCCAGACCATTACACTACCACCACCATGTTTTACTGTTGCTATGATGCTCTTATTCTGAAATGCCAGATATGATGGGACACACACCTCCCAAAAAGTTCAACTTTTGTCTTGTCAGACCGCAGAATATTTTCCCAAAGAGATCACCAATTTGTTTTTTTCCTTTCAAAATTAAGACAAGCTCGATGTTTTTTTGTCCAGCAGTGGTTTTGGTCCGTTTTTGCCCAGCATCAAGGACAGAAATTCTTAGAGGCATTTTCCTTACTCGTTTTGTCAACAGCAAAATGTACTGCACATAAAGTATATGTCAGGTCAATATGCTTATGTATTTTCACTTTTTATTTCTCTTGCTGATGCACGGGATGGAATGGATTTGTGTTCCTCCTGACGAGACGCTTCATAATTGCACGCCGCATCATAAATATCTAAAATCGTAAATCTCATTTCTGCGTGTTGATCCGTGACGTCAATGACATTACAAGAAAAGTAAATGGCGACGGGCGGCCCCGCTGAGCACGAGTCCTATAAGTAAATAAGCCATTTCACAGCCTAAATTGGATTCATTGGGTTATAATGAACGGTTCATTAAAGGTTCCAAATGGTACTGCTGGCGTTGGTCATGATTAATTCATGGCTTTTTCCAAACGCACTCTCAATGTTTCTGCACGTGTGGAACGCATATTGATCGCAGGGTGGGATTAATGGCAAAACTGGGATTCGGCTCTTGATTAAAGCTGCGGTTTATGTGACGTCATCTCATATACGAGAATATTTCATACGGACAAGCTGTGTAATTACAAACTACGCATCCTGATAACCTTTACATCAAAATTGCACTTCTGTGAATTTCGGCATCCGTGCTTCACATCCCGCAATGACCCCTAAAATGTGAAAACATATAGGACCAGATAATATTATGTATTATATATTATAACAATGCATCGTAAAAGTCGGACACAGTGTGTGATGAAGGAAATATAAGGCTGTGATGCTTGTCGAGACGAATTAAGCCGTTTTAATTCCCAGGGGAAGGAAGGCAAATGAATGGCTTTTCTAATGGATAAAGTTTAACTAGCCATCTTACACTCACTGTTTAACTAGCCATATTACACTCACTGTTTAACTAGTCATCTTACACTCACTGTTTGTCACTGTTTAACTAGTCATCTTACACTCACAGTTTAACTAGCCATCTTACACTAACTGTTTAACTAGCCATCTTACACTCACTGTTTAACTAGCCACCTTACACTCACTGTTTGTCACTCTTTAACTAGTCATCTTACACTCACTGTTTAACTAGCCACCTTACACTCACTGTTTAACAAGCCATATTACACTCACTGTTTAACTAGCCACCTTACACTCACGGTTTGTCACTGTTTAACTAGTCATGTTACACTCACGGTTTGTCACTGTTTAACTAGCCATGTTACACTCACTGTTTGTCACTGTTTAACTAGCCATCTTACACTCACTGTTTAACTAGTCATCTTACACTAACTGTTTAACTAACCATCTTACACTCACTGTTTAACAAGCCATCTTACACTCACTGTTTAACTAGCCACCTTACACTCACGGTTTGTCACTGTTTAACTAGCCATGTTACACTCACTGTTTGTCACTGTTTAACTAGCCATCTTACACTCACTGTTTAACTAGTCATCTTACACTAACTGTTTAACTAACAATCTTACACTCACTGTTTAACAAGCCATCTTACACTCACTGTTTAACTAGCCACCTTACACTCACGGTTTGTCACTGTTTAACTAGCCATGTTACACTCACTGTTTGTCACTGTTTAACTAGCCATCTTACACTCACTGTTTAACTAGTCATCTTACACTAACTGTTTAACTAACAATCTTACACTCACTGTTTAACAAGCCATCTTACACTCACTGTTTAACTAGCCATCTTACACTCACGGTTTGTCACTGTTTAACTAGCCATGTTACACTCACGGTTTGTCACTGTTTAACTAGCCATGTTACACTCACGGTTTGTCACTGTTTAACTAGCCATGTTACACTCACTGTCACTGTTTAACTAGATACCTTTGACTCACTTTTTGTCACTTTTTAACCAGCCACCTTACACTCGCTGTTTGTCACTATTTAACTTGTCATCTTACACTCACTTTTTAACTAGCCATCCTAAGGTCACTGCTCGACACTCTTAAACATAGTCATCTTACACTCGCTGTTTGTCACTATTTAACTTGTCATCTTACACTCACTTTTTAACTAGCCATCCTAAGGTCACTGCTCGACACTCTTAAACATTTATTTAATCAAACATTTTTAAAAAATCTGCGAGTAACATCTTTCTGTGTACAAAAAATCCCATGTTACACATACGGCTTATTGACAGGAATGTTTTTTTTCTTTTTTAATTTAGTTAGTAACGCTCACATACCGGTGTGCTCTACAGTCCAGAAGTGACAGTCCTTATTATTTAGCTATTTTGTGCATTCTACACTAGCAGCTCTTGATTAAAGCTGTAGCTAATGTGACGTCATCTCATATAAGAGAGTATTTCGAATGGACAAACTACGTGTCCTTTTCAGCAGGAACATTTACATCTGAATGTGGTCAACATTTTCAGGAAAAATGCACTTCTGTGAATTTCAGCGTCTTTGCCATCGTCGTGCTTGACATCCTGCGAGACCTTTGTTAAGGACGATGACAGTTTGACCCAAGACGAGATCATTTCTGTTGCCGCTATTTCCAAAAGGGAGAAAGTGTTCCGCTCAGACAGCGCTTGACCTCAGGAGGTGGCCGCACTCTGTATCTTTGACTTTCAAAAGATATGCGCCTCTCTTCATTCCGTGTTAATCACACTGGAGGACAAACCTGATGGGTCCTCCTGCTCACAGCCTCAGTGAAAATTGTGTTCTTGATTGGAAGTGACCTCCTCAAAGTCCGCCCGAGGCTCATGTCCATCTGCTCAGAGGTAATCTCGACGTTCCGACGTGACAGAAAGCACACCATGAATAAAATGGTCCTGTGTGTTTTCTCCACAGGAAAGAGCAGTGGTATCATCTGCATGTAGTACTAGCTTCAGGTGTTTTGTCACTTTGCAGACGTCGTTAATGTATAGGTTAAATAATGTTGGTCCCTGTATTGACCCTTGTGGTACGCCACATAATATCTCTAAACTTGTAAATGTATATTCTCCTAACTTTACATATTGCCTCCTGTTTGCTAGGTAGCTTTTGACTCAGTTCAGAACTAACCCTTAGAAGAAAAACAAAAATATAACAAAAAAAACCTAACAAAAAATCAAAAATGGAAAAATATGCAGTACTTTTGAAAAAAAAAGAGTGAAAATATTAAGAAAAAACACTGAAAGCTAACAAAAAAAGTACTAAAAGTACCAAAAAAAACACGAAATATTATGATAAACTATCATAATAGCAAGTGAAGCTGTAATTTTTGGAAAATTAGGTTATGTTATGAAAATAAAGTCAAAATATGATGAGAAAAACGCCGTAACTACAAGAAAAACATTTATAAGACGAAACTTTAAATGGTTGGAAAATAAATAAAAAAACGGGCAAAATAAAGTAAAAAGTCAAATTTTATGATTTTCTATGATTTTTACAAAGCACTTGTAAAATTATGAGGAAAAAATAATGTCACCTTGTTTTGTTGTTGAAGCCATAATATTATAAGAATAAAGTCATAGTATTAAAAAAAATTAGAAAGATGATTTTTTTTTTTTTTTAAAGATTAAATTTTTGGAAACAACAGTAAAAATGGGGGAAAAAGAGCAACGAGGGTAATGTTGATACTAATATCAGGCTGTTTTTCATCATATCATAACGGCGAGAAGCAGTTTTTCAAGTACATGTGTTGCTTTACAAAATATACATTTTTCACCACGTGGCCCTCGTTGGAAAAAGTTTGGACACCAACAAGCATTGCTTTTCTATACCGTAGCTGCATATGTGAGAAGCTACTTGTACAGTCCAGTGGTGCTGCGGTCATGGGAGACAAGTATATAAAGTGTTGCGCCACGGGGCATGCAGCCAAGCAATGCATCATGGGCCGACTCTTCTCATCATTCTGCTGCCTTGCGGTTCCTTTTCTTTCCACTTTGTTCTCGCTCGCCAGTCCTCATGTGTACATGCATGTGTCCTTCATACGTATGCATCAAACTGTCCTTTTCTTAAAGCTTCTGACAGTCACAATCAGGGATGATACTGGCCATAATATCGACATCGGCTTTGTCTGCTGATATTGATATCGATGCGCAAGTGAGACAAACAAAGCATGCTAGCTCAGTTTGTCTGCGCCGTGGAATTATTGCCAAGTTTTGTATTGTAGATATGCAATTTGCAAAGACTGTAAAGCCATGTTTGTGCTTTGCTACTTTATTTTCCTCAGGAAAAATCACTCAGTCACACGCAATGCGATCCAGCGATATTAGTTATATTAACACAATATGCTGCATGTTATAGATAGAGCTTTGTCGGCCTGTTGCCAGAGAGGGGCTACACTCTAGCAACACCACCACTCTTGGTGTCTTCTGCTGTGCATTAAAAGAGGCAAGATTTTGGAGGTCTGCTGCAAGAAGGTGGACGATCTCCTGCAGCCGAGCCGCCAATTGTCTGCCCTAATCTAATGATCTCATTGTATGAGTGTCCTATGCTGTGCATTAAAAGAGACAAGATTTTGGAGGTCTGCTGCAAGATAATGGATGATCTCCTGCAGCCGAGCCGCCAATTGTCCGCCCTTATCTAGGGATGATATTCAGTGCCCTAGGCTTTGCAGTAAAAGAGACAAGATTTTGGAAGTCTGATGCGGGGTGGATGATCTCCTGCAGCTGAGCCCCCGCTTGTCTGCCCCAATCTGCTTATTTTATTGTATGTGTCTTTTGCTGTGCATTAAAAGAGACCAGATTTTGGAGGTTGGCTGCGAGAAGGTGGACGAACTACCGCAGCTGAGCCTGCACGTATCTGCCCTAAACTAATGATTTCATTGTATGAGTGTCCTATGCTGTGCATTAAAAGAGACAAGATTTTGGGGGGTCTGCTGCGAGAAGGTGGATGATCTCCTGCAACAGAACCTCCACTTGCCCTAATCTGTCGATTTTGTATATATAAAGATAACAAAACACGATCATAACAATGAACTATGCTAAAGTGTTTGAAAAACATGATCTGGACAATATTAAAGGGTTTATGGTGGAAAACCTTTAGCCTCTTGTGGGTCAAACAGCCGAATTTTGCATTAAAATGAAATAAACATTTTCAAGAGATGTCAATTTCTGTCAGAAAAACGGATAAATTGTCCCCCGTGGCAATGTCCGTCAGTCCGGTTGAGTTCAGTTCATGCGTCACACTCTGCAGCAAATAATAGATGCTTGCAGTTCTGCCAAATAGAGTAATACTCTTATTGTATGGGCTTTATTTTGTAAGACACAGCGAATTTTGCCTCTTCCTAGCCAGGTTTTTAATTGATAAGATGACCAGAAGATGAAAAACAGAGCACAATGGAGTAGGTTCCCTTTAAAGTCACCCCCGATTACTAATTCATAGCAACATAGATCAGATGAATGCTCTCTGCTTTGAGATTTAAAAATATTCAATTTCCTCCTTTGATTCCGCTCTTAAATTAACATTAATGGAATCATCCATGCGGAGGTAAACAAACTTCACAGCATTTCCGAAGCAGACGCAGTTCACAGCTCATTTCCCGCTGAGCCGTCGGAATCAAGATTGCAGCTAAGCAACTCGCACTGTTTGGCAGAGGAAGTCCCGTATGACTAAAAACCCAAACAGTGGAAGTGAGTCAGAAACGCTGCGCACTACTTGCAGTTTTGTGGGTCAGCAATTTCAGATTCCATCGTCCCGATTCTGTTGGGGACATGCGCTCTCTCACTGTGGACCAAACGGAGAGTCATCAGAGCAGGGGTGTCCAAAGTGCGGCCCGGGGCTTGTTATTGGCCCACAACAAAGTAAAAAATAAAAAAAAAAGGAAAAATATGCAGTAATCTTACAAAAAAAAGAGTGAAAAAAAGTACTAAAGAAAACACATTTTGTCGTAATGTTACGATAAACTAAGAAAACAACAAATGAGGATGCGGAAAAATTATGAACAGAAAGTCAAGACATGAAGAGGAAAAAGTCATAATTACAAGAAAAACACCCATAAGAAGAACGCAGAAATGACAAAAACTGCTGTTTTTACAAAAACAAAGTAAAAATGTCACAATTTTCCAAATTTTAATTTTTTTTAGAATAAACATGTACAATTTTGAGGAAATATAATAATAATTCTTTTTTTAAATAATTGTTTTTAAGTCGTAATATTATGACAAACACAGCAAAATAGAACTTGGAAAATTAGGTTGGTGCAAAAGTTATAATATTTAGGGAATAGAGTCATAATAGGCCGCACGGTGGATGAGTGGTTAGCACATTGGCCACACAGTCAGGAGATCTGGAAGACCAGGGTTCAAATCTCCGTTGGGCATCTCTGTGTGGAGTTTGCATGTTCTCCCCGTGCGTGTGTGGGTTTTCTCCGGGTACTCCGGTTTCCTCCCACATTCCAAAAACATGCATGTTAG